>SEYY01010084.1:0-7500 GCA_009176605.1 Armadillidium nasatum
TTTTAGACCTTTGATTTCTTGATCCTTTTGTCCCGAAACTGAGAAATGCACTTTTGAGGGAAGCGATTTCCTCCGTTCAAACTTTGGACAGTCGATTGCATTTCGGAAAATTTTTTTATCTTGGACTAAAAAATTAAGTAAGAAGGGGGAAGGGATAGATAGAAATACATTTTCTTGACTGGCAGAGGAACTTTAATTAAAAGCTACTTCTTCCTCATCATGGACTTTCCCGTTACTGTTTTTATTCTTATTATCTTTTGCAATTAACATTGTTTACGGTTTTTTCACTCTATTTGATAATTGTCATCTTTATAGCAAGCTGGATAATGCTTTGTTGCGATACTTATGTTTTTTATGTAATTATATACAGTAATTAGATTGTAAATGTTGGTGGGAATTTTCACTTACCATATGACGATGCAGAGAAACAGGTCAGAATTCTGCGAGAGTCAGAAGAAGGAATGCAATCTTAAGAATAAAGATTATTCCATGAAGATCATTTCATTTCAGCAAAATATAACTTGTCAGCTTTATCATGATTTAATGAAAATATCATTTTTGGTGTTTGAACATTTTCAAACTAATATAACCTAATCTAGCTCTGTAAAGTTATCCTAACTCATAACATTTACATCAGGAATAACCACTCAATGATTAACTCTCTTCTAACGCTACGATGTTAAATTAGAAATGTTAATTAATAAATTAAACAAAATCCATATTCTAATATTCCAGACCTACTAACATCTAACAAACGCAACTAAACAGACATTGCTATCTTAGCCCGATATGTTTTACATAGGATATAATTGCTATGTTAATTGGCTTCTAGACAAAACTTAATACTCAGTGCTAACCCAACTCATCATATACATCTCTCGGTGCTAATCTCTCTCCTCTCTCTCTCTCTCTCTCTCTTCTCTCTCTCTCTATATAATATATTATATATATATATATATATATATATATATATATTATATATATATATATATATATATATATAATATATATATATATATATATATATATATATATATATATATATATATATATATATTATATATATATATATATATATATATATATATATGATATATATATATATATATATATATATATAAAAATAATATAATATAAAATATATATAATAATATATATTCAAAACACATTTTTTTAAAAATTTTGTCAAAACTATGCTATGCACAGGCGTTAGTATTACAGTTTGATACTGTGTGGCAAATTTAATAGAAGTGCAAAGCCCCCTATCCCTCGAGCTCATTACCCCACTTCTACGTTATTCCCAATTCTAAAATCAATTTTAAAGTGTCTCATATATAATTTACTCCTGCCATTCTTATTTAGCTATGTAAGGCATACAACATATTCATACACAATCCCTCAGACATACACACACACATACATACACACACATGCACAAATTGGGATGCTGAAAGCAAGTTTCTGTAAGTAGTTCTATCGTGCGTCAGAAATCTCGTTTTTTCAATTTGCTTCAGTTTGCATCATTTGATTCCTACTGTTAATAGTTGTGCTACTTAGTGTTTAGTTTTTGTATATATTTCACCTCTGTTAGGCAAAGGTCAGAGGCCTACTAAAATTTCCACCAGTTATTTTCATTGAGATGTTTCAAAACTTTCACCCAATTTGAAGGTATGTAATTCATAGGAAGTTGAGAAAATAGATAAAGGGAGTGTGTTACAAACTTTACCAGTAGAGTTTATGTAAGATTGAGGATAACGGTTAAGCCTAGTGTCTGAGAGTTGAATAAAGAAATGATGAGAGGGTGTAGAAAGAGGAGTCGCACGAACTCTTCTCAATGGAGGTGGTATGCGACGAGAGAGTTCAGAAGAGCAGTGTCTGTTGTAATAGTGAGTATAGAGAGAGTGGACACAACAATTGCGGCAGAAAGAGACTGGAGAGAAATTATGAGAGCAGGAGAGATGATAAGGCGAAAAGCTCTAGACTCCATTTTTCAAGAGAGCCGTATGAGTGGAACCACCCCATATGTGTGAGGCGTACTTCATACAGGGGCGACAACACCCCTATACAGAGCAAGCAGCTGGGTGGAGTGAAAAATTATGAAGGAGCCTCAGAAACCAACTCTTAGAAGCTTGCATAGAAAGAGAGGTAATGTGAGCTTTCCAAGAAAATCATGAGAAAAAAAAAACACCAAGAATATTAAGGAGAATGAAGGTTTGATTTGAGTGTTTCGAAGAAGAAATATAGTTGTGTGGAAATTGTGTCGAGTAGAGAGAGATGGAGAATTAAGTTTTTGTGGCATTGAAAACGACCATGTTTTCCTCCAATTTGAAATACGAGATAGATCTGAGGTCATCTGCTCCAAGACTACCTTCCTTTGCTATTAATTGCTGTTGGAAGGGTGCTTTTCAAACTGAAAAGAGTAATGAAGTGTGGAGTCATCAGCATTGGAGTGGACAGGAGATGAGTAACAGGAGAAGATATTAAAAAAAAGTAGAAAAAGTGTTGGGATACCTGCAAAACCTAAAAGTTTTACCAGGTTCTATTTCGAATTCACACATAAAAAAAAATTTGATAATTTTCTTGAAAAAAAAGGGAAGAAATTTGAACAATAAAATCGTGGTCAGTTATGACGTGGTCTTTCTGTTTACTAATGTTCTCATAGATATTAATTACCCTATGTTGGTTAGAAGAATATATAGATGGTTTTGGTTCTGAAATATTTTCTGTTTCTTTTGAAAATATAAAGAAACTTATGAAATTGTGTATGGATTACTCGTTTTTCCAATTCGGGAGCAATTTTTATTGAACAAAAGTTCGGTTTAAGTGTGGGTTCGCCTCTCTCCCCGATTCTAAGCAACTTGCTTATGGAACTGGTTGAGTTGAAATTTGTATTTTCAGATATTTCTCTTCGAAATATTGGTTGGTGGAGATATGTTGACGAAATTTTTGCCAGTTTACCCGTTACCTTGGATACCCAATTGCTCTTGAAAAAATTAAACAGTAAAATCCCCTTAATAAAATTTACGCTTCAGAAAATGAAAAACAATAAACTTTCTTTTCTACACATCCTTACTAAGGTAAATAATGTTATTTGTGACCCCATTTTTTGTTTTTAGAAAGCCCACCTCTTCAAATTCATATACATTGGAATTCTTCTCCATCGTTTCATACAAAAATGGGTATTGTTGCATCACAATATATCAGAGCATTAAAAATCTGTTCCCCTTCCTCTTTTCGGGATGAGCTGAATTTCATAAGAAAAACTCAGATCCCTTTTCTATCCGGATAGCGTTATAAATAAAACTTTTTATAAAGCTAAGCTAAGAAGAAAATATATGGTAGTGACTAATGTTAAGAAAAAGAAACCATATAATAAAAGAATCATCATCCCATTTCATGTTGATCCCATAATTAAAAGACTTCCCAAACACAGTATTGTTTGTACAATCTATTCCTAATATTCTTAAAAAAGAAAATCTAAATCAGATTTGTCTTTAAAAGAATATTAGGAATAGATTGTACAAACAATACTGTGTTTGGGAAGTCTTTTAATTATGGGATCAACATGAAATGGGATGATGATTCTTTTATTATATGGTTTCTTTTTCTTAACATTAGTCACTACCATATATTTTCTTCTTAGCTTAGCTTTATAAAAAGTTTTATTTATAACGCTATCCGGATAGAAAAGGGATCTGAGTTTTTCTTATGAAATTCAGCTCATCCCGAAAAGAGGAAGGGGAACAGATTTTTAATGCTCTGATATATTGTGATGCAACAATACCCATTTTTGTATGAAACGAATGGAGAAGAATTCCAATGTATATGAATTTGAAGAGGTGGGCTTTCTAAAAACAAAAAATGGGGTCACAAATAACATTATTTACCTTAGTAAGGATGTGTAGAAAAGAAATTTTATTGTTTTCCATTTTCTCAAGCGTACATTTTATTAAGGGGATTTTACTGTTTAATTTTTTCAAGAGCAATTGGGTATCCAAGGTAACAGGATAAAATGGCAAAAATGTTCGTCAACACATCTCCACCATCCAATATTTCGAAGAGAAACATCTGAAAATACAAATTTCAACTCAAACAGTTCCATAAACAAGTTGCTTAGAATCGGGGAGAGAGGCGAACCCATACTTAAACCGAACTTTTGTCAATAAAAATTGCTCCCGAATTGAAAAACGAGTAATCCATACACAATTTCATAAGTTTCTTTATATTTTCAAAAGAAACAGAAAATATTTCAGAACCCAAACCATCTATATATTCTTCTAACCAACATAGGGATTAATATCTATGAGAACATTAGTAAACAGAAAGACCACGTCATAACTGACCACGATTTTATTGTTCAAATCTCTTCCCTTTATTTTTTCAAGAAAATTATCAAATTTTTTTTATGTGTGAATTCGAAATAGAACCTGGTAAAACTTTTAGGTTTGCAGGTATCCCAACACTTTTTCTACTTTTCATTAATTATCTACTCTCTGTTACCTCATCTCCTGTCCACTCCAATGCTGATGACTCCACACTTCATTACTCTTTTCAGTTTGAAAAGCGACCCTTCCAACAGCACTTAATAGACGAAAGGAAGGTAGTCTTGGAGCAGATGACCTCAGATCTATCTCGTATTTCAAATTGGAGTTGAGAAAACATGGTCGTTTTCAATGCCACCAAAACTTAATTCTTCCATCTCTCTACTCGACACAATTATCCACACAACTATGATTTCTTCTTCGAAAACACTCAAATCAAACCTTCATCTCTCCTTAATATTCTTGGTGTTTCTTTTTCTCATGATCTTTCTTGGAAAGCTCACATTATCTCTCTTTCTATGCAAGCTTCTAAGAGGTTGGGTGTTCTGAGGCCCCTTCAGTAATTTTTCACTCCACCCAAGTAGCTTGCTCTGTATAGGGGTGTTGTTCGCCCCTGTATGAAGTACGCCTCACACATATGGGGTGGTTCCACTCATACGGCTCTCCTTGAAAAGATGGAGTCTAGAGCTTTTCGCCTTATCATCTCTCCTGCTCTCATTAATTCTCTCCAGTCCCTTTCTGCCCGTCGAATTGTTGTGTCACTCTCTCTATACTATCACTATTACAACAGACACTGCTCTTCTGAACTCTCTCGTCGCATACCACCTCCATTGAGAAGAGTTCGTGCGACTCCTCTTTCTACACCCTCTCATCATTTCTTTATTCAACTCTCAGACACTAGGCTTAACCGTTATCCTCAATCTTACATAAACTCTACTGGTAAAGTTTGTAACACACTCCCTTTATCTATTTTCTCAACTTCCTATGAATTACATACCTTCAAATTGGGTGAAAGTTTTGAAACATCTCAATGAAAATAACTGGTGGAAATTTTAGTAGGCCTCTGACCTTTGCCTAACAGAGGTGAAATATATACAAAAACTAAACACTAAGTAGCACAACTATTAACAGTAGGAATCAAATGATGCAAACTGAAGCAAATTGAAAAAACGAGATTTCTGACGCAGGATCGAAATACTTACAGAAACTTGCTTTCAGCATCCCAATTTGTGCATGTGTGTGTATGTATGTGTGTGTGTATGTCTGAGGGATTGTGTATGAATATGTTGTATGCCTTACATAGCTAAATAAGAATGGCAGGAGTAAATTATATATGAGACACTTTAAAATTGATTTTAGAATTGGGAATAACGTAGAAGTGGGGTAATGAGCTCGAGGGATAGGGGGCTTTGCACTTCTATTAAATTTGCCACACAGTTTCAAACTGTAATACTAACGCCTGTGCATAGCATAGTTTTGACAAAATTTTTAAAAAAAAATGAAATAAAATATTTTTATATATATATATATATATAATATATATATATATATATATATATATATATATATATATTATATATATATATATATATATATATATATATATATATATATATATATATATATATATATATATATATATATATATATATATATATATATATATATATATATATATATATATATATATATATATATATATATATATATATATATATATATATATATATATATATATATATATATATATATATATATATATATATATATATATATATATATATATATATATATATATATATATATATATATATATATATATATATATATATATATATATATATATATATATAGAGAGAGAGAGAGAGAGAGAGAGAGAGAGAGAGAGATTAGCACCGAGAGATGTATATGATGAGTTGGGTTAGCACTGAGTATTAAGTTTTGTCTAGAAGCCAATTAACATAGCAATTATATCCTATGCAAAACATATCGGGCTAAGATAGCAATGTCTGTTTAGTTGCGTTTGTTAGATGTTAGTAGGTCTGGAATATTAGAATATGGATTTTGTTTAATTTATTAATTAACATTTCCTAATTTAACATCTTAGCGTTAGAAGAGAGTTAATCATTGAGAGGTTATTCCTGATGTAAATGTTATGAGTTAGGATAACTTTACAGAGCTAGATTAGGTTATATTAGTTTGAAAATGTTCAAACACCAAAAATGATATTTTCATTAAATCATGATAAAGCTGACAAGTTATATTTTGCTGAAATGAAATGATCTTCATGGAATAATCTTTATTCTTAAGATTGAATTGCCTTCTTCTGACTCTCGCAGAATTCTGACCTGTTTCTCTGTATCGTCATATGGTAAGTGAAAATTCTCACCCATATTTACAATCTAATTACTGTATATAATTACATAAAAAACATAAGTATCGCAACAAAGCATTATCCAGCTTGCTATAAAGATGACAATTATCAAATATAGTGAAAAAACCGTAAACAATGTTAATTGCAAAACATAATAAGAATAAAAACAGTAACGGGAAAGTCCATGATGAGGAAGAAGTAGCTTTTAATTAAAGTTCCTCTGCCAGTCAAGAAAATGTATTTCTATCTATCCCTTCCCCCTTCTTACTTAATTTTTTAGTCCAAGATAACAATTTTTCCAGAAATGCAATCGACTGTCCAAAGTTTGAACGGAGGAAATCGCTTCCCTCAAAAGTGCATTTCTCAGTTTCGGGACAAAAGGATCAAGAAATCAAAGGTCTAAAAACCATATTACTTATATTAGAGAATGATCAAAAAGAAGGACTCTTTTCGAACTTCAACTTATTCGAAATTCAAAACATGGCACGAACAATCGAAGAATCCCAGGAACTGCTCCAATAGTAACAAATAAAAAAACCATCTGTGGTTTTGCCAGAAAAATGCCAGAATCAACTCAGAACGAAAACTGCAAGGATTTAATTCTTAAGATTATATAGAAAAAAATAAATATAAATCCAAACGCAGTAAGTGAAGTCCATCGATGAGATGCTAAACGAATTATTGACAGAGACGGAAATAAAGATACAAGACCATACGGATATAAAATAAACGATACATGATTAAAAAACAAATTTATATCGGCCCGTATAAAAGAAAACCCAAATATTTGCTACGTTAAAAATG
>SEYY01010084.1:15000-27500 GCA_009176605.1 Armadillidium nasatum
CGTTTTTAGAAGAAATTACAATTTTATTCATAAATGAGTAGGAGGGGGTTGAAGGATTAGGAACAGCTCCGGAATAGTAGTCTAAGGATGAATTACAGGGAAAAGTTTGAGCGAAGAGTTCAGCTTTAGAGGAAGGCAAAATGGCAAATATATATGTATATAAATCGACACTGCTTCTTGAATAGGGTTCTGCCCATGAGCAGTGGTGATGCGAAAAATATATATATATATATATATATATATATATATATATATATATATATATATATATATATATATATATATATATATATATATATATATATATATATATATATATATATATATATATATATAGTTTATTTTGACTACTATGTAGGGATCCTATTCTGACCTCTGAAATTGCAATCGCGCATTCAATGGTTATGAAGTAAAAATTTTTCTGTGCAAAAGATTTTCCTCATTGCACGAAAGGATCTTGGAGATAAACTGCTTCGCGATGGACTATTCAATGGCTGCAATTACCGGTATTAATTCCTTTCATAAAAAAAATCCAGAACAATTGAACGAAATTACAAAACAAACAGGTCAGATCTCTCTTCATCTTCGATCTCTCTCTCTCTCTCTCTCTCTCTCTCTCTCTCTCTCTCTCTCTCTCTCTCTCTCTCTCTCTCTCTTCCTTCTCTCACTCACATACATTATTATCTTTCCCTTTCATCTCTTTTCGCTCTGCCTCTCTTCATTTATTTCATGTTCACCCGCCTTTCTCCTCTTTCCACTCTTTTTTTTTCCCCCAGCCTTTATTATCTCTCTCTCTCTCTCTCTCTCTCTCTCTCTCTCTCTCTCTCTCTCTTTTTCTCTCACTCATTCTAATTCTCTCTGTACTTCTAAAGTTTGATACGCTTACAGCCAGAAGCAGTTCTCGTCTCTTACTCATGAAAAAGCTTTTTATATTTTCTCGTTATCATTTCCCTTCTATATCATTTACTTTCTCTCTCTCTATCATATATATATATATATATATATATATATATATATATATATATATATATATATATATATATATATATATATATATATATATATATATATATATATCTATGGTAAAGTCTGGAACACACTCCCTTTATTGTTTTCCCAACTTCCTTTGACTTGCATATTTCATGTGTATCTGGACATGTTTGGCCTCCTTCGATCTGGATATTTTCCAACTCCGGTGGAATTTGTAGGCCTTGGCCTTTGCCCACCGGAGGAGATATAATATATATATATATATATATATATATATATATATATATATATATATATATATATATATATATATATATATATATATATATATATATATATATAATATATATAATATATATATATATATATATATATATATATATATATATATATATATATATATATATATATATATATATATATATATATATATATATATATATATATATATATATATATATATATATATATATATATATATATATATATATATATATATATATATATAGTTTTACTGACAATCTTAAATTCGTCGATTATTTTAACTTCAAAATAGAGTGTTTTCCTTCTTTTTCTTGCTCTGAAGTCATCATTTTAGGTGATTTCAAAGTTCAACACCGCCAATGGTTTTCTTCTAGTTCTCATGATGCAGCAGGAGCATCTTTCCATTTTGTTATTCAAAACTAAACTGACTAGATGGGGGAACTCCGTACTCGCATCCCTCATCCATATACTGTTTTTAAACTCTCTATCCACCTTTTGGTTTCTACAGTCACTTATCATTGTATTCTCTCTTACCTCTTCGAGTTTTCCCTAGAAAGAATCCAAACCTATTGATTTTGAATGTCTGTTCATTTCGGTGCTGTAAACTGGGTTGACTTGCTGACCTATTTCTTTGATTTCCCGTGGAACGATTACTGTTTCTGAAAAAAGGAGTCATTTGGAATATGAAGATAGCATAACAGAGGTCATTCTCTCTGACATGTAGGCATAAATTTTATATCTTGTTTCTTTTTTTCTTCAATTAAGCCTAACAAATCGTGGTTTAACTCTGCTTGTTTTCATGTTATCAGCCGTATTAAATTAAGCCTAACAAATCGTGGTTTAACTCTACTTGTTTTCATGCTATCAGCCGTATTGGTGCTACCTTCATGGATTACCAACGTCTCCAAAATCCGAAAACTAATGCAACTTCTACTTCATGAAATTGTGGAAAATCTATTCTCTGTACCATCAAAAACTAACTTCTCTTTTAAAAATTCAATAATATTTCTGGTTCCGTTTCCTCAAGTTCTCTCTGGAATTTTGTATAAAAAAATGTCCATTCTGACTTTCCGTCTTCTATTACTCCTTCTCTATTACCATCTGATGGCACATCTGCCCATTTTCCATCAGCTAAAGCAAAAGTCTTCGCTCAAACATTTGTGTCTAGTTTCACCTTAGACGACTTAGGAGTTATTCTTCCTCCTCCAACCCACTCTAATTTATTTATGCTTAATATTAAACTGTCTTCTAAAGACGTCAGTTTTGCTCTCTCTGAACTGATGGCATCCCTCCTGTGGTTCTCAAAATGGTGCTTCTGAGCTTGCACCCTGCTTCTGATTCTCTATTTCTACTTTCCGTTCTTGCTGGAAATGCGCGCTCTATCAGTCTGTGTTAAAAAGGTAGAGCTCTCTCAATCCTTCAATCCTCATTTGTGCCTCCCGGCAATCAAAGACGGAAGAACAGTTGCATCTCGTGCTTCCACGCACATCAAGAAACCCAACAAGAAGGAGCAGGGTTGTAAGTGAGGTTCAGATCATCCAATTAGGCTTGAGAATCAGTTTGTGAGGAGTAGGGGAAGTAGTATTATCTCCCCCAAAGAACCCCACAACTTAGAGTTGCGCCGACAAAATAATCTCAGAGAAGAAGCATGAAAAATGGTAAATCCTCACATAGGATCATGGAAAAGATTGAGAAAAATAAGGTTCCAGGCTAGGCCATTAGCAACTAAGGAGGGGATGAGAAAAGTGTAAGGGGGATGAGAATTCCTTTCCGAGATGTGCCTAAAACCCTCAAAAATGGGTCAGGAAAAGATTGAAAAACTGGGGCACAATGGCCTCCCACAAGGAGGGGGAGGGAGAGGATATGTTTCCCTCCAGCAAGGGTTGAACCCTAAAATAGTGCAAAGAAAGAGGATGAAAAATTGGGTGCTATGTCTACGCCACCAACTTTTAAGGGGGGGGGGGAGAGAGTGGCAGTAGGACGACGAGGAGGACAGAGAATGTGTGAATCCCTTCGGATGGGGTTAAACCCTCAAAAGGGGAAAAGAAAGAGGCTATTAAAATGGGGTGCTGTTGTTACTCTACCACCTCAGTAGTATACATGGTACTATTCGACAGGTGCCAGATTTAGCTACCTCTAAAAAATCTGGCAACCTAAGCCAAACGGATTTTGATTTGCAAGGCAAATCACTCCTCTCAAATTGACCTCACGCTTTCCTGACACCATTTTGGGGGTTCATCCCATTGAAATTGGCCTCAAGTCTAGAGAAGGGGCCAATGCGGGGGTCCCGTGAACCCCCCAAACATGGTATCAGGAAGTTGCCTGAGTTTGCCTATCGCTGGGTTCACCTCACTCTCTTTCCTGACTATTTTCTTTGTGATTCAGTCGGGCTGAATTTGACTCGAATCTGGAGGTCCGGGGGTTCGGATGTCCGCGTGGGTCCGTGAACCGACAAAGAAAATGTCAGGAAGGTCCCTGAGAATGCAAGATTGCGCGCAAATGCAGAAAAGTCCGTTAAGGACAGGTTGCCAGATTTTTTCGAAGTAGCAAAATCTTGCACCCGGCGAAAGTGCCATGTATACTAATTACCTCAATAGGGGACGGGTGGTATATTCTCCGGTACATAATCGGGTTGCAACATTGAAGAAGGAAGCCTCACGAAAGAGTGAGAGGTCGGCTTTGTCGAGCAAGAATTGCAAATGCATCAAATGCCGAAATGTCATTTTGGCTATCGAAAGCGCCCTCCTTACTACTATCATGCTTGTCAGTACTTTGGTTTCCAATGCTAGATCTAGAGTTGTTGCAAGCGGTGTCCTTGAAAGGCGGGGTTGATAGCCCTTTGACTTACTCTCTTCGAATGAAAGATATTCTATCACCTATATCGAAATTTATGATTTTCAATTAAATTATTAAATTAAATTTTCAATTATATATATATATATATATATATATATATATATATATATATATATATATATATATATATATATATATATATATATATATATATATATATATATATATATATATATATATATATATATATATATATATATATATATATTTGAGTTTGGTTTGGTGAAACTTTATACAAAGAATAAAGAAAGTTTCCTTGTCCGCGCTTTGCCTTTAATTAACGATCTTTATTTATTGTTTATTAAGAAATTGTGGAATTGATGCAATTATTTTTGTAATAGTTAATAGCATGCCAATGACACACATACACACACACAAAATTTACACAGCATATATATATATATATATATATATATATATATATATATATATATATATATATATATATATATATATATATATATATATATATATATATATATATATATATATATATATATATGAGGAAGGAAAATTTCCCCAGCGCAATGAATCGAATCATAATAAGAAGTCGGGCATTGAACAATATAGAGAAGCCTTTCCATCTTAGACAACACTCCTCCACAGCACCGTTAAGCACGTATGCCCAACGATTGTCTTCGGATGAAAACCAAGGAAAGAGATACTGTACGAAGAGGAAACAGAGAAGGGTTTGCAATCAGAACGCTCAAGCAACTGGGTTTCGGTTTAAAATGAGATGTAAGGTCTAGAAAGGGAGAGGTGGTTGTCAACAAAGTGGAAATTGGACTGATAACCGCGATTGTTGCATTAGTTAATGAAAATAATTTAGACAGTGCATCAGAGCAAGCAGAGTAAAATCTTAATGGCACCAACCCCTGCACCGAATATCACCAACTCCAGTGGTGGTGTGGGAAGGGGTAGATAAGGTAAGCGGTCCCTCTAGGATTCTCCTGGGCTACTATTGTGAATGTCATCTTGACTTTTTATCTATTTTCAAAAAGGATATGTTGTTTGTATTTGTTTTTATTGTGTGTGAAAGAGAAGGAGGGATATATATTTTATATGTGTACCATTGGGCACTGAAGTGAAATGGGAAATATCCTTAGCACCCTAAATACCCAATTGGGGTAACTTCATCACCCTGAGAGCTCTACTTTCCTCCATCTATACAGCCTTATCTTATCTCTGTTCAACTCCTTGACTCCAAACTTAACCGCTATGCTTAATCTTACATGTTCTCTACTGGTAAAGTCTGGAACACATTCTTTTTATATGTTTTTCCAACTTCTTTTGACTGCACACTTTCAAACGTTGTGTATTGGTACACATCGGCCATTGACCTGATCAGGGTAATGACCGACATATATATATATATATATATATATATATATATATATATATATATATATATATATATATATATATATATATATATATATATATATATATATATATATATATATAGTATTTAGTTTTTTGTCCGGTGAAAATGTTTTGTCTGTGCTCTTTCTGTTAATTGAATTTTAACTTTTTTTTATCTTGAGGTGTTTGTGTTTAAGTGAAAATGTGTCTTTTCCTTTCTTACAATCTTTGTTGTTTTAATTAAAGTTTTTAACCTTTATGATACATTTTAATATGAAGATGTTCGTCATTTCAAAACTTTTGACTTTTTAATTTTCTTAATACAGTTATTATTATTATTAGAGTAGGTTTTATTCTTCTAGAAAAGCAAAACTTTTTTTTGAATTTAATACACTTTAAGTTAACTAACTAATATATATATATATATATATATATATATATATATATATATATATATATATATATATATATATATATATATATATATATATATATATATATATATATATATATATATATATATATATATATATATATATATATATATATATATATATATATATATATATATATATATATATATATATATATATATATATATATATATATATATATATATATATATATATATATATATATATATATATATATATATATATATATATATATATAATAATAATATTTATAATAATAATAATAGCATCTAGGGCCTAGGGGTTCTCGAACCTTTTTTTTGCTTGTGGAAATCCTGAGTCCTATATATTCATATGAAATATTCATAAGTTAAATATTTATTTGTAGTTTAGTGAAAGCTGATATTTAATCCTATCCAATATAATATAAAAAATCTAAATTACAAATTTACTCCTATTAAAAAGGATCCTACTAATGAGATCCTTGTAACTGATGTTCTGATATTAACATTTTAAACTCTGGCTCTAATTTTGTGAGAGTCAAACGAAGATCACAACTTTTTACCATATTAAGTCGATTATAATTTTTTGATAACAACTGTGTTACATGACTATAGTCAGATTCCACAAGATAAGATGATGAGAGAAACAATGACATACATTTTTGCATTCTCCCATAAAAGCGGATATTTACATGCAACGTTCCTATTCTTCCATATATTATTGGTTTCTTTTTTTAAAAGACTTCGGACTGCTTCTCATCAGGCAGCAATTCAATAAGTTCCTCTTGGTAAATCAATTTCAATATCAGCAACATTTACCTCAAATGAAATCAGCACCCAAGCTGGGATGTTTAAGTTCCAGTAGGTCCTTGAACCGAACTTGAATCTTCAGCATGTCTTCATAATTTTTTTAAATGATTAATGCACACAACACAATCATCATCTTTTATATCACTGCTTACTGAAGCAAGGTTTTGAAACTGGTCAAACACACGGTGTGAGATATTAAGACCGTACAATTGAGTTTTCCTACGAATGCATTGAATGGCTTCTTTGCTAGATATTAAATCACAAGTATGTCCTTGCAGCAATTTATTAAACAAAACTGCAAGTGAAATTACCGATAACCTTCCTTTGTGCAAAACACAATATTCAGATGCATTGATGAAATGTCTGAAGATGTAGAAAATCAACTTATTACTCAGTTACGAGTGAAACAGTTTACAATGCAACTCGATGAATCAACTTTGACTGGCATACGCAAGACATAAGGATGATAATGAACTAAAAGAGAAATGCTTTCTTCAAGATTCCTCAAAATAAATACTAAATGTGAACTAATATTTAAGGAAGTCCAGTCTTATTTTAGAGAAAATATATTCCACTGTAGAATTTATGGGCTTGTGCTCTGATGGCGCTCTTTCCAAGGTCGGTAGATACTGTACAGAGAGTTTATCACTCATTTAAAAATGCATTACTAAAATCATTTTACCTACATTGCTTGATTCACAGTCAACATTTGGTGGAGAAAGAAATTGAGGGGACTTCATCATGAAGTCTTAATTCTTGTAATAAAAGCTGTCAACTTCATTAAGGCTAATGCTCTTCAAGATCGTCTCTTTCGAAAATTATGTGATGAAAATGAAAGATGATTTGATCGACTTGCACTACATACAGATAGGAGATGGTTGTCTAAAGGCAATTATTTTCGTTGCTTCGTCGTCTTTTGGGAAAGTATTGTATCATTTCCAAACGAAAAAGAATTGGTAAACAGTTGGCTGCTATGAAAACAGGCATATTTTACCGCTCAGATGTGTTTGAAAAACTGAATTCTTTTAACATTGTTGAAACTACAATTGATATCGATGGCAAGATGACAAACTCACGAATTCTATGTTGGTTTCCAAATTTTGTTATTATTTTGCTGATTTCATATGATGCTTATAAACCTCTATTTATATTACTCGCTTATTTACTAGACATCTGATTCCATTTGTGTTTCCTTGAAAATTGTTTCGTAGTTTTTGTAAATAATTAAGTTTTATTTTTATTTTCGCCGTGTCTTGTCTGCAAATGATGTCGTTGGCTTCATGCTATCATTAAATAGCACAGTCATACATATAAGACACATTGGATTTTTGATATTTTTAGTGATGTAATAAAACCATACGAAAGATATATTCAGTAATATATTGTCATATTTTTCCTTTACTTGAGCCATAGGTAATCGGAAAATAATAATAATAATGTTATTATAAATAATTAATGCTGGAAATAATAAAAATAAAATAAAATGTTGAACAATGCCATTAAATGACACAAACAAGATGAGTTGGTACTTAAATAAGGTTTCTTCTTCGAGAATTTTCGATATACAGAATTTTTTATGTCAGCTAAAGAAGATTCGTGAAAATACGAGTATCTTCTAACTGCGAATTTCTGGACTTTTTATGTATTAGCTTATTTTATTATTTATATTTAACAATTATTTTATTTATAATAATTTATCATGGACCCATTAGCTCATAATATGGAACCCCGAAAAACGATTTCCCCTTCAGAACCATATCAATGCTGCTCTGGTCAACTGAGGGTCCATGTGAATCCCGGATCGGGAACGCTGTCCAATAGTTTCAAATACTGTATTCGATAATCACATATGACACATCCCAGCTAACTATACCATTTCAAATGTATATAACCATAAAAAAATCAGCTTTCAAATTTGGCCGTAGAAGGATTCGAACGCTCAACTTTATGAATGGAAAAAATAAAGTTGCCACTAAGCTACAAGAGCTTTCTAATGTAAGAGTAAAATTATCCTTTTAAGTAATGTACATCAATTTTTGCAAATTTCTAAATTTTCATTTTACACAACACTTTATTCCATTTTAAACTACCTTACATTCTTTGCATTTACGTTTTATTTAACTATACATATATCATTATTTCATATTATTTAATATATCCTAAACTAACACCTGTTTTCTTCATAAAGCTGTAATTAAAATAATTCATTATTTTACTTTTCTACTCCTATTTTTTTAATTTTTTTAACGCAATACATTAAAGTACATGCATACATATACATACTATACCCAAAAAACCTCATACACACATGCACAGTACACTCAAATTATATTATATATATATATATATATATATATATATATATATATATAATATATATATATATATATTATATATATATATATATATATATATATATATATATATACTCACATACATATATAATCATGCACACACATACACCTACACTCACACACACTCGGATACAGTGGCGGCTCGTGTAAACTTGGCAAGGAGGGGCTGCAAGTTTATATATATATATATATATATATATATATATATATATATATATATATATATATATATATATATATATATATATATATATATATATATATATATATATATATATATGTGTGTGTGTGTGTGTGTGTGTGTGTGTGTGTGTGTGTGTGTGTGTAAAAATTTTAAACTATTTTAGATATATATATATATATATATATATATATATATATATATATATATATATATATATATATATATATATATATATATATATATATATATATATATATATATATATATATATATATATATATATATATATATATATATATATATATATATCAAATTTCAAACGTACCTTACTTATTCTGGAAATATCGATATACTGGAAGCATCTATATATCAATGCAAATGTTTTGACATTCGTATTATTATTATTTAGCTTTCATTTCATTTAGGCCTATTATTATTATTATTATTATTATTATTATTATTATTATTATTATTATTATTATTATTATTATTATTATTTAGAAATAAGATTAGTTCTTGGAAAGCTTGCTGATATTATTATTTAAAAATAAGATTAGTTCTTTGAATTTTAGATGTCGAAAAGTTTTCAATTATTTTTTCATTGGAAATCTGGTATTTTAAGACCATTTCGCTCTCTATTGAAAACATCGCTAATACATGGTACTACATTTAATAGTTTTTATTCTATTCAAAGTCGAGAAACATCTCTCTGCTTCAGACGTTGTCATCGGAGTTGTAATTGCTTTCATATAAATAATGTTTTAAAAGCATACTGTCATATTACACCAAATTATATAAATTTCACATTTTTTTACACTATTCTTACTCAATCGCTAAATTTATCTTCCTTCAAAATTGGAAAAATTTATCTCACAAAAACAGACTTGCCAAACGTACGTCTTTCAGCATAAAAAAACAATTATTACGTACGTATTAAAAATTATTATAAGATTTTTTTCTATTCCCAATTATTCTTACTTAAAATTCTGCAAGGATTACAAAAATGTTAGCCTTTTTAATGTACTTTTAAATAGTTTTTGTATTATATTTAAGTATGTAGAAGTGCAATCTGGCATAAATGTTATATATATATATATATATATTATATATATATATATATAATATATAATATATATATATATATATATATATATATATATATATATATATATATATATATATATATATATATATATATATATATATATATATATATATATATATATATATATATATATATATATCGAACAAGAAAAAAAAAACATAAAACTTGTAATTTTTCTTCCACAATTAAAAAAATAACCTCCCTCGAGATGAGACTTTAAGACAACTGTCGTAAGTGCTACATATTCCGTGGTTGCTAAATCTGTCTTATTTGGGCGAAAATTTTACAGCCCATTTTTTAAATAATGGCAATGCTTGAAAAATAATATCGTACCCAAAAATTTGAAGTTCCCAAATGCATTTACTTCTTATTTTCTTTAATGATTTATACTTTTTATGTATTAAGTTGTTAAAAAATGAATTTAAATCACTTTTCTCTGACAAAAATTTCATATTTATATCAACATCCTACGCCTGGTATTTTTAATTTGGAGGGGCTGCAGCCCCGGAGCCCATAATGACGAGCCGCCACTGCTCGGATACATATATATGCACAATCAAATGCATGCACACTTTCATAAACGTGCACACATACACTCACACACACACAAGAGTGCTCATCATAAACATTAAATACGATGGTACTCCTTCAAAAAATTTCAGTCCCGTTTTCTTTTTTCCTTTTTTTTTTATTATTCTTTTTTCTTTCAACAATTTTTCAAATTATTTTGCTTAAGTTTTGATTTTTTATATCTTTTATTCAATTTTATTTTATTTCTTTATATATATATATATATATATATATATATATATATATATATATATATATATATATATATATATATATATATATATATATATATATATATATATATATATATATATATATATATATATATATATATATATATATATATATATATATATATATATATATATATATATATATATATATATATATATATATATATATATATATATATATATATATATATATATATATATATATATATATATATATATATATATATATATATATATATATATATATATATATATATATATATATATATATATATATATATATATATATATATATATATATATATATATATATATATATATATATATATATATATATATATATATATATATATATATATATATATATATATATATATATATATATATATATATATATATATATATATATATATATATATATATATATATATATATATATATATATATATATATATATATATATAGGGAAGGATGTAGCACTGTCTAAAACAATGAAAGTACTCCTCTTTGATCACTATCCAGAAGGTGTTATGCTTGGCTTGTGCTTTCCAATGCATCCTGTTGCTCTTTGGTTCGTCCTTTTCGTGTTTCGTCTTTTCAGAGGGTATTTTTAGCATACCTTTTACCTTGCACTGAACCGCCGTACATTCTTCTTTATCTCTCAGTCTTCTCATGTACCTCACAATCTTACAAGCACATATTCAAATATTTTCCTTTTTATTTTTATTTTTTATTAAGCAACTTTAATAGGAGAAACTTAGGCTATAAACATATTCTATAAACAATGCTTCTTCCACCTCTCACCTCAATATTACTTGATAGCTGTTGAAATCAGGAATTGATGTTGCTACCACCATTATGTCACCGCTGACATTCTCTGATTCAAGGACTTCTTTCTTTATTATTTCTGCAATATTCACTGTCATTACTTTAATTTCCACTATTTTAAGCAACCATCTCCTCTTCTAGACCTTACCTCATGTTCTTGAGCGTTCCAACAGCAAGCCATTCTCTACTCCCTTTTACTCTGTATTTTCGTTTTTCAATCGAAGGGAGTGGCTATTCTATTAGTAATCAACGATGTTGTTTGGTCTCGCGACTCAAGTTTGATTTCTTCTCAATTTTTATACCTTGTGGCTTAGGTTCTCTTATTAATCTATTATTTCATTTATTATTTCTTTTTATTTTTCTCCGAACACCAAACTAGAATAAATTCTCTCTTCTCCTTTCTCAAAACTCATAATTTTATGTGATTTTAATGTTCACTACAGCCAATAGTTTTCTTTTTGCTCTCAAGAATATTGCTGGTGAACATGGTCTCCACTTATCTATCCAAAATATTCTGGAGTAGATGTTT
>SEYY01010084.1:32500-37500 GCA_009176605.1 Armadillidium nasatum
AACCTTATTCTAATTTTCCTGACTCTATCTATCACTTCTACCAAGACCACACACCAACCTCAAACTCTTCATTTCGAAAACCTCAGCCTTTTTCTTTTAGTCACATTCAACCTCCGCACATATCTACCGGTATACATCATCCCTCAAGCATTTTTACCTCCATATCTTCTGGACACCTTCCTCTACTCCAAATATCTCTCAAAATTCCCAACATCTTCTCCTCTTCTATTATTCTATGCCATACTTCATTAAAATTACTACCATTCCAACCCCAAAATTCACCTAGTTGGCAAGATTGTTTAATTTATGTTGGGTAATGGGTAAGGTGCCTCAAGATTGGTAAGATGCGTGTGTGGTCCCTTTGTATTAAGGAAATGGTGATAAATATGACTGTGGGAGTTATAGTGGGATATGTTTGCTTAGCGTAGTGGGAAAAAGTGTATGTAGAATTTTATTGGGATGGGTTGATAGGTCAGGAAAAGAGGTTTTTTAGAAAAAAAAGAGGTGTATAGATCAGGTTTTTACTTTAAGAATGATTGAGAAGAAAAGGAGAGATAAAGGGAAGGATGTGTTTAAGTGTTTTATGAATCTGGAAAAAGCTAACGAATGAGTGGACAGAATTAAACTGTGGGAGGTTTTAAGTGAGTATGAAATTGAAGGGAAGAATCTGGATGGTATCAGAAAATTTCATAGGAATAGTAGAGCGTGTGAGGGTAAACAGAATATAGACAAAGTTTTTATGTGAATAATGGTAAACCCCCAGACTTGTCCGTTGTAGTGCCTCCTTTCCAATCTCTTCTGTTTTGTGGAACTCTCTGACATTATCTGTTTTCCCTCCTGTATTTAATACTCCGCTCTTTAAGCCCTCCGTCTGCTCTCACCTAAGAGATTTGAGTTAGTCGGGAAATGGGTGGATTTCTCTTTTAGTTTTTATTTCTGCCCCTCCTTGAAAAGGGATCGGCCTGTGAGCGGTTGTGATCTGTAATATATATATATATATATATATATATATATATATATATATATATATATATATATATATATATATATATATATATATATATATATATATATATATATATATATATATATATATATATATATATATATATATATATATATATATATATATATATATATATATATATATATATATATATATATATATATATATATATATATATATATATATATATATATATATATATATATATATATATATATATATATATATATATATACAGTACTGTAGAAGATATTTTAAAAATTCTACATTAAATAGGAGCAAAACGTTGCTTTTTCCTTGCAAAAATATGTAGGGATAATTAATGATTTCTTTCAAAAGGAACATTCAAGAACTTTGAAACGGCTAAATGGGGAAGTTCACAACGTGAAAATCAAAAGCACAAACAAGGGAGTCTTCAACTCTTGTATTGAGTGCGCTTCTTGCATTTGGAGTGGTTCCTCTCTTTCAACTCTACTTGAAAAGTTGGAGTCTACGACTTTTCGTTTATAAACTCTTCAGCTCTCACTAATCTTCTGCACTCTTTCTGTCCATCGAATTTTTGTTATACTCTCTCTATACTCTTGCTACTACAATGAACACTGCTCTTCTGAACTCTCCCGTCACATATCTCCACCATTGAGAAGTGCTCGTGCGACACGCTTTTCTACTCAGTTTCATCCTTTCTCTATCCAACTCTCTGACCGTTATGCTCAATCTTAAATGTACTCTACTGGTAAGTCAGGGACACTCCCTTTTTATCTGAGTTTTCAATTTCCTATGACTTACACACCTTCAAACTCCGTGCATTGGGACATGTCAGCTTTTAACGTGACCAAATTTCCGTTATTTCCCCAACTCTTATGAAAATTAATACTCCTCTGACCTTTGTCCACCAGAGTTGATAATATATATATATATATATATATATATATATATATATATATATATATATATATATATATATATATATATATATATATATATATATATATATATATATATATATATATATATATATATATATATATATATAATATATATATATATATATATATATATATATATATATATATATATATATATATATATATATATATATATATATATATATATATATATATATATATATATATATATATATATATATATATATATATATATATATATATATATATATATATATATATATATATATATATAATATATATATATATATATATATATATATATATATATATATATATATATATATATATATATATATATTGAAGGAATATTTGGTGTTGTGCTATAACAACAAAAATTACTAGATAAACTAACCATAGTGACAATCAGAGAACAAGATTTGATTAATGGAATTAAATTTTTAATAAAGATTTCAGTTACGAAATTATAAAACAAATACTAAATAAAGGAAGACATGAATAATCGTCATAAGAAACGTTTTTTTTTTCCTCTCACTCTCATTGTGAGAGTGAGAGGAAAATTGAAGTGTTATGGAAGGAGATGCGAAATTATTCATAAATCTAGAGAATAATGAAAGGTTGTATGTGATGATAGGAGAGAAATACCTATAAGGAACAAACGTCAAAACTGAATAAAGAAGAAAAGACGACAAACGTGAGTAGTTGAAGATCAAGGGAGGAGGAAAGGTCGGAGAGGTCGAAGAGGTCGGGGTCAGAGATGTCGGAGAGGTGGGAGAGGTGGAGAGGTGGGAGAGATGGGAGAGGTTGGAGAGGTGGGAGAGGTTGGAGAGGCTTAGGTGAAGAATTTAGCAAAAGAAGAGAGAAAAGGAATTGCGCAAAAGAGATGATAGACATCAAGAAAGTATAATAATAAAAATATTAGTAATAATAATAATAATAATAATAATAATAATAATAATAATAATAATAATAATAATTATTATTATTATTATTATTATTATTTTTACTATTATTATTATTATTATTACTATTATTTTTATTATTATTAATATTATAATTAATAAAATCTGATAAATGTAAATTAGTTAAGAAACTATTCTCTTTTCTTTTAAACCAATGTACGAGTTTTTTCGCTAAATAATATATAATTAATTATTTATATTAGAATGCATGTTCCAGATGGAAACCTTGAGAAGTGTTTCCGAAAGTTAACAAAAGTAGGCAAGTTATTTTGAAAGTAAAACATAAAATCCTCCTTTAAAAATAAGTTAAAGTTAAATGTGGGAAAAAATGACCGTAGATTAATGTCTCGACTTTTGGTTCTCATTTTAGGATGGTTTCGAACCCCTTTTCAAGTTCAATTTTTAAAACGAAATTTTACTTTGTCTTTTTGACTTCTTTCTCTTACACAACAAAATCATTTTCACATTACAAATATTTTAACAATTTAATATTTCAAATAAAATCAAACTTCAACTTTTCAAAATAATTTGAAACTTCTCTCATATTTTTTTTTTTTTTTTTTTTTTTTTACACAACGCCACCACTCACGGGCAGAGCCCTTTTCAAGGAGGGGGCACACACACATGCACAAAGCTCATTCAAACACACACACACCTAAGGCACAGCCCTCAGGTGGGCGCAGACGGAAGCCTTGAAGAGTGGAAGATTAAATACAGGAGGAAAAATAAATGATGGTAGAGAGTTCCACAGAATAGAGGTGGCTGGAAAGAAGGAGGTACCACATCGGGCTAGCCTGGGATTTCCTACGTCCACA
Organism: Armadillidium nasatum; assembly: GCA_009176605.1. NCBI lineage: Eukaryota > Metazoa > Arthropoda > Malacostraca > Isopoda > Armadillidiidae > Armadillidium > Armadillidium nasatum. The sequence continues at coordinate 36,210 of SEYY01010084.1, forward strand.
CAAAATTGGTGTGAAAGCAGGGCACCCCTTGTGCAACGAGGACGACGCAACGGTGGAGGAATGCGAGAGGCCAATTCCCTCGAGCACCTGCCATTGTAGTACCTGTAGAAAAGAGATAGCGCGCCAACGTCACGTCGCAGAGACAGAGGGTCAAGTGAGTTTGAAAGTAGGGGACAGTTTATTAATCTCTTAGCTTTTGACTCAACCCTATCCAGAAGAGAGGAGGAGCCGGAGCCCCCCCAAATGTGAGAACAGTACTCCATACAAGGACGAATAAGACCCTTATATATTTGGAGTAACTGCTCAGAAGAAAAAAATTCTCGCAACCTGAACAGGACTCCCAGCTTCTTAGAGGCCACTTTAGCAACCATTGTAATATGTGGTTTCCAAGACAATTTGTTGTTTATGTTTAGACCAAGAATGTTAATGTTATTTACAGGTGAGACGGGAGAGCCATCGAAGAGGATAGGAAAGTTAGGAGGTGTTTTTGAGAGGGAGATGTGAAGAAGTAGAGTTTTTAAAGAGTTGAATTTTACAAGGTTGCTATGACCCCACCGGGAAATCCCATCCAGATCAGCAAGAATGGAATCGGAAAGTTGAAGACGAGAAGCAAGTCTAGAAGCAAAAGAGGGAGCAGATTTGAAATGAGTAGAAGAATGCAGAGTTGAATCATCAGCATAAGAGTGAACAGAGTTAGAAGTGCAGTGGAGAAGATCGTTAATGAAAAGTAAGAATAAGGTTGGAGATAAAACAGAACCCTGAGGAACACCACAGTTGACAGAAAAGGAGGAAGAGGTCGCTCCATCTACAACTGCCGAAATGGAACGATTTGAGAGAAAACTAGACAAGAGTAAGCAAAGGGAAGGAGGAAACCCAAAGGAAGGGAGCTTAGAGAGCAGTGACGCATGCCATACCCGGTCGAAAGCCTTGGATATGTCAAGCGCCACCACACAAGACTCCCCGAAGTCCCTAAGGGCAGAAAGACCATAGATCAGTAAGATAGGAAAGTATGTCACCAGTTGACCTCGAGCGACGAAAGCCATACTGGTGATCAGAGAGAAGAGAATGAGACTCCAAATGATCCAGGAAATGAGAGTTGAGGAGAGTTTCAAAAATTTTAGATAGAACACAAGTGAGAGCTATAGGTCGATAGTTAGAAGGGTCAGAACGGCTACCTTTTTTTCGGGATCGGCTGAACAAACGCACGCTTCCAGCATAGAGGAAAAGTATTAGTATTAAGGCATAGAGAGTAGAGCTGAACGAGGACAGGGGCCAACTCGGAAGCACACTC
>SEYY01010084.1:45000-48182 GCA_009176605.1 Armadillidium nasatum
AAAAATTTCATATTCAGCAAGATTAGCAAGAATTTTTTTTCCTTTTTCACCGGATTACAATTTTCATTGAGGTTCGGTTTTAATTGTTTGGCTTTATATTGTGTAAGAACAATAATAAAGTAAAATTATAATTCTAAATTGGTAATATCATTATCCACGGTACACACTGTGATTTAGTTTTACAAGTATTTACCACATGAAGGTCAAGGATGAGAAAAGATTTTCAAGTCCCACTTCTGGATTTAAATCTAATCGGCAATGTCCCATAAACATTTCAGATTATTATTGACACCTCTAACATATTTATCACTTTTCAACACTGCATTAGTATAGGCAATATTTATAAACTGCTTTGCTTTTTAACTCGTCTCATTTCTTTACTCACTATACGAATGTTAATACAAATTGAACAAGTTTATTTTCAAAGCATTTGATCGCTAAATTCATTTCATTCCTTTTCTTTTTTGCAAGTCTTACAAATAAATTAAAATATTTTCCAGTGGGAAATGTTCAAAAGGTAACTAAAATGCAGTGTTTCAAACTATTTTTCTCTTCTTTAAAATATAATAATAATAAAAATAATAATAATAATAATAATAATAATAATATAAAATAATATAATAATTATAATATATAATAATATTATATATAATAACTATTAATTATACTATTATTATTAGTATTATTGAATATATTATTATTATTATTATTATTATTATTATTATTATTTATTATTATTATTATTATTATTATTTATTATTATTATATCATTATCATTATCATTATTATAATTATTATATTATTATTATTATTATTATTATTATTATTATTATTATTATTATTATTATTATTATTATATATATTATTATTATTATTATTTATTATTATTATTGCTAGCAAATTATTACCTGGTATTTTTTAACCATTAATATTTTTATTACAAAGAGTATTATCTCTATTATTCATACCATTAAATCAGAAAATCTATAGCATTCAAGAATATTAATTCCACTACCGAAATCATCAATACGATCATTATTATTCCTAGGTAAAATCGTGCTGCAACTGTTTTATTATTCTCGTTATTATTATTATTGAAAATTTTATTGGAAAGATTATATTACAACTTATTCTATGTCTCCTACTATCAACACAAATATATTATCATTATATCACGTTGTATAACATAAATTTTATAAATATAGTTACCATTATTATTATATCTTTATTAATATAATTATTATTTTATTATTATATTATTATTAATATTTTATTATTATTATTATTATTATTATTATTTATATTATATTATTCTTGTTATCATATTGTTATTATTTATTATTATTATTATCATTACAACACCTGAAATAAATATCTTCATTGCTATTTATTATTACCAAAATTGTTGTAGCAAACTTCAAATTAACAACTTTGTTATTGCTTGCTGCATGATCAATATATCTAGAACTCCGTTACTGTAGAAGTAACCTATCCTAACATGTAATTATTAAATCTATATGTACTAAACTTTGGGGCTCAAAGGAAACGGAGTGTTTTCCCTAGCGGCCCCTTTTCAGAGAACTGGACATTATTAAATTGTTATTATTATATTATACCTATTATTTTTATTATTGTATTTAACAGTATAGGACCTTTTTGAATGTAATTGTTCAAACTTTTAAATGTACTTTTTTCTGAATAAAATGTTCGAATTGAATTGAATTATTATTATTATTATAAGTTATTCAGTTATAAAGAAAAGTTTATAAAAATGCACAAAATAATCATCCAAATAATAATAATAATAATAATAATAATAATAATAATAATAATAATAATAATAATAATGGCTCAATTGCTCAAACTTTATTCGGAATTTATACATTTAGAAGTTTTCAATTTTACAGTTGGTCCTAAACTACTAAATTCAAAAATAATAATATTGTGATTGTCCAATTGTTTGAAAAATGGCTGCAAAGGGGGCAGAACCCTGTGCTTTCATTTGATCCTCCTTCATTTATATAATATTTTATTTCATAATAAAAATACAATTAAGTTATATTAAGTTACTACTTAAAAAACTAAACTTTAGTAAATTAATGATGGTTTATCATGCTATATATATATATATATATATATATATATATATAATATATATATATATATATATATATATATATATATATATATATATATATAATATATATATATATATATATATAATATAATATATATATATATATATATATATATATATATATATATATATATATATATATAATATTATATATATATATATATATATATATATATATATATACACTTTCTAAGTAACTTATAATAATAAAAAATAATAATAATAATAATAATAATAATAAAATAATAATAATAATAATAATAATAATAATAATAATAATAATAATAATAGCAATAAAATAAAAAAAAATAATAATAATAATAATAATAATAATAATAACAATAATAATAGTAGTAATAACATTTACTTCTATCATTATTACTATGATGATGAATATTTAGTTATGATAATAATTATTGCAAAAGAATGAAAATATGGTAAAAATAATAATAATAATTTTTATATTAATAATAATAAAATTTATGGTAATAACAAAAAAAAAAAAAAAAAAAAAAAAAAAAAAAAAAAAAAAAAAAAAAAAAAAAAAAAAAAAAAAAAAATTATATATATAATAATATATATAATAATAATAATAATAATAATAATAATAATAATAATAATAATAATAATAGCTGTTCAGTTAGAATTTATAGACATTCTTTTAATTTTGAGCACATATGATTTTACTAATCTTTCATTTTTTTTTATATCATTCGGTAGGTTATTATATAGTATGACGGAGGTGTAACTTACTGCTTGTGATGCTATATTAAGGAGTTTTAAGGTTGATGTTATTTCGTAGGATTGTTCCTCGTTCAGTTTGATTATTTAGCTGGTTTGTTTTTAGGAATTCGCATATATTATTGTTTATTACTTTGTGTATTTCCTTTAGGAGAGTGAGATTTTGAAGATGATCGAATTGCAATATGTTTAGTTTTATGAATAATGTTGGTGAATGACTATAAAAATCTCTGCTGCCACTGAAGACCTTATGATTCATTTTTGAATTGCTACGATTTGATGTGTGTTTGTTTTGGGTGTTGTT
>SEYY01010086.1:7500-14125 GCA_009176605.1 Armadillidium nasatum
TATACGGTATAAAATACGGTAATTGAAGTGAAAAAAATTTGAACTGAAATATTGTGAGCTTTTTCTGTTTCTCTCTCCTTTCTTGTGAGTTCCAATATCGATCTGGAGAATGTTAACCATTAATAATTTTGTTCGTCACGTATAACATTTTAATTTAAGCTTATCCACTGCATCGCTGAAATCACATTTGATGAAACTTTTAAAAACATGAACATTATTATAATAAATATAATTCAACTTAATTTTTACTCCTTTTAATTAATTCTTCTCTGAAACTTTGTAAACCTTTTTGTTTTTTTAAATTTATTTTCAAATAATTCGATGGAAGGAGGATAGAAGTGATTGAATCTTGGAAGTGTATTCAAGAGAGAAGGATATGGACCGACAAGGGAACCGTTCCAGGCAAACCCCGGCCATTTTTACTGACCCCTACCCCGGCCCAGGCTAAAAATCAGGAAAACCGGGATTTTCCTGCCGGCGTTAAAATGGCAAATTATACTTATTAATATTGATTAAATCAAACGAAATATAAGAAAATTAATATTTTTCTTTTTTTTTTTCAATATTTTCTTTTCCTTTTGACCACTCCTTTTCTGCTAGTGAATGTTCATTTTGTGTTTGGTTTTAGATAACCCCATAAAGATTTCGTTGAAAAAATTTTACTTAGGGCACCCGGAGATTCTCTTCTAATTTCTGACTGTAGATGTTACATTTAGCTATTTCGAGCCTATCCTGAAACATTGTAAAGTATTCCCAATACTGCTGAAGCTGATCTTTTAGCCATAGTGACTGAAAGTATAAACAAAATGATAATTTTGAAATAATGTAGCTAAATGATACAAGTTTGATACACAGCAATAAAATAACAACGATATGTATAAATGAGGTTATATTGATAATTTTATTTCTTACATTTATTTCAAACTTTACATTAGGGTCTTACCAGGGTAAATCTATTGAATTACTATTGTAAATCAGAAAAAAAAATTTTTAAATTTTTGTACTTTCTTTAAACTTATACAAAATCTGTAATTTTCTGAATTTTTTTCGGGGAAAATGCATTTAATCATTAATTTAAATGAATAATTAATAAATTATAATTAAATAAATCAACAATTAAATTTAAATCTAATTGTCTTAACCTAAAATTTCAGTGCTTTTAACCTCTGTATAAATTTTATAAACCCGGGCCCCCTCCAAAATTTCCAGCCCCAGTCGGTCCCTAGAGGAGGAAGTGTGGATAGCGATATCACATTTACTAGCAGAAAAGGAGTGGTCAAAAGGAAAAGAAAATATTGAGAAAAAAATAAAACAAAGAAAAATCTTAATTTTCTAATATTTTGTTTGATTTAATCCACAATTAATAAGAATAATTTACCATTTTAATGCCGGAAGCAAATCCCAGATTTCTTGAATTTTAGCCGTGCCCAGGGTCGGGGTCAGTAAAAATGGCCGGGGTTTGCCTGGAACGGTTCCCTTGTCGGTCCATATCCTTCTCTGTTGAATACACTTCCAAGATTCAATCACTTCTATCCTCCTTCCATCGAATTATTTGAAAATAAATTAAAAAAAACAAAAAGGTTTACAAAGTTTCAGAGAAGAATTAATTAAAAGGAGTAAAAAGTAAGTTGAATTATATTTATTATAATAATGTTCAAGTTTTTAAAAGTTTCATCAAATGTGATTTCAGCGATGCAGTGGATAAGCTTAAATTAAAATGTTATACGTGACGAACAAAATTATTAATGGTTAACATTCTCCAGATTAATATTGGAACTCACAAGAAAGAGAGAGAGAGAGAGTAACAGAAAAAACTTACCATATAATTATTAAAAAATAAAAATGTCTTTGTAACGAATTTCTAATTTAATAAGTTTTAATGTTCTAAAAAACATGATAAAGTTTCTCCAACTCAATGCTATTAAAAATGTTTTAATTGTTTGCCAAAGTATTAATTAATATTAACTTAAAAGGAATAGAATAATGTTTGTATAAAAGTTGGAATATTCATTATTTAAAAGCAATGAAATATTTCAAGTTTGAGACCAACTGAGTGTCAATTGGTAATTTTATTCTTGTCAAGAAAAGCGAGGTGGACATGGATCGATTCCCTATTATATATTCCTTTAGGTTTAGATAAATTGTTTCATTTTTGGCTGATAAAGTACGAATATTCCTTAGCATCGAACTTTCAAATGGCAAGAAGCAAATGTTTTGGGATTTTCGGAGTAAGAATAAGTTGTGTTGGGTAAGTAAGACCTGCGTATTTAGATTTCATTAAAGTTTTAGTGCATTATGTCTAAATATTTATCACCTTAATTGTCTTGGACAAAATTATCGCAAAAAATGATTTTGCGGAAACTATGGTACCAGAAAAATATTTGCTTTGGCAAAATAAATCATTTTTATTAATTAAAAATAGTTACTCCCAAAAAGAAAAAATAATTAAATAATGTAATATTTTTAAAAGTTTTAAAAATTTATAAAAATATATTTAAAAGAGTTTTGATATATAAAAATATTTATTATATTCAAGCTGCAGAATTCAAATTTTATAAATTTGGTAGTTTTGATTTGAACACTGATGTAATAGCATGTAAGTCTGATTAATGTATTTATGGGTGCAAACCCATAATAAAATTATATTTAGTTCATGTTCTGTAATGTAAAATTCTTTAGTTAAATAAAAACTCTGTATATGTGTCATTAATTAATTTTAGGGTTTGTTATTAATTTATATTTTATGCAGAAATTAAAACATTTTCACATCCAAGAATGTATAAAATAAAATTTAGTCTGTGTTATATATATATATATATATATATATATATATATATATATATATATATATATATATATATATATATATATATATATATATATATATATATATATATATATATATATATATATATATATATATATATATATATATATATATATATATATATTATATAGTAGGTAATAAATAGTAACTGTTAATAAGGTAAATATTAAAATACAAAATACATTACTTCTGATATTAGAGATTATGAAAAATAATTTTAATTTAGTTACACATTTTTTTCATTTTTTAGTTAAAATATTTAAATAAATTAAAGAATAAATTTATAAAAATTATTTAATTGCAAGTTTCTTTCACTCTTTGAATCATTCCAGAACGTGCTTCGTGCTTTAGAGATTCTTGGCTTTTGTGATTCAGAGAATGGAAAGCTTTCTTCAAACTCTCTCGGAGAGTGAATATTTGAATTTCACCTTACATTTCTTATTTCCAATATTTATTTTGATATATATATATATATATATATATATATATATATATATATATATATATATATATATATATATATATATATATATATATATATATATATATATATATATATATATATATATATATATATATATATGTATATATATATATATATATATATATATATATATATATATATATATATATATATATATATATATATATATATATATATATATATATATATATATATATATATATATATATATATATATATATATATATAGTAGAGAGAGAGAGACTTAAAAAAAAACGGAAGTTAAAGAGTTCACCAGATAAGTTTTGGAGGAATGATCATAGGACACACACACACACACACACACACACACACACACACACACACACACACACACACACATACACACACACACACTCAAACACACACACAAAACAAACACAATCATGTTTGGTATCATGAAACTGTATAGAAAAAGGACGAGACTGTGGTATTCGATTAGAGACTTCAGAATGGAATTTTACTGCAATTTGAGAAGATTAATTAATACAGAAATTTTACGAGCAGAAAGAGATTAGAGATTGGATTTGTGAGAAGAAAAGGTTGATGAGATGAAAAACAATAGACTAAAGTGCTTTGTATGGATTCAAACCAAAAAGTGAAACATACTCCAAACTATTAATAAGGGATAATACTACACTGCAATAAGTTTTAGGAATCTTTTATTATTAAAAATACAAAAAATTTGAACAGAAATTTTGGTGATATAAAAATAGATGATATTTTAAATAACTTATTAAAAATTAAATTATTTTATTTAAAAATATTAAATAAAATATAATAACCGTCCTTACAACCTAAAAGAAAATATCTCTAATGATTTTTGTGTTATTTTTATTCCCGTTTGTTGTTTCTTGTCTTCAAGACAAACGGGTGTAGGAGTCGAAAGCTCGGGTACGTTTTAATTTTTCTTTTATCTTGTTTTATCGTTTTTATTGTCCTAGAGAAAATTTCGGCTCACAAATATTAATAGGTTTTAATTACGAAGTAAAATATTATATGAAGATTTTTTTTTTTTTTTTAACTATGTGTATGTGTGTATGTGCGTGTATGTTTGTTCAGACATATCAGTGACTACCAATCATGATTTATTATCGATATGAAAATAACATCAATCAAAACAATTATTTAATAAATAAATTAAGATCCAGAATGAAATTTTTCATTCAAAATTACAATATTTAAAATTGTTTCTGTTTAGTGGTAAATATTAGTACAAAAAACGCTGTTTTTTCCTCATTTAAAATACATTATCAAATACACGAATATTTATTTAAGTTTTAAAAGAAGATTTATGTTATAAATATTAAAATATTATTTGTTAATAAAAAAGAACATTTTCTTAAATTCTCCGTAAGAAATGGAAAATTGAAGTAATATTCAGTTTATTTTTGATTTTAAGGACTTTATTGTCCGCTTAATATGAAATATATATATATATATATATATATATATATATATATATATATATATATATATATATATATATATATATATATATATATATATATATATATATATATATATATATATATATATATATATATATATATATATATATATATATATATATATATATATATATATATATATATATATATATTATATATATATATATATATATATATATATATATATATATATATATATATATATATATATATATATATATATATATATATGGACTACCATTGAAGGTCAGCTATTGCAATGTTCTTTCTCTAAAAATATATTACATCACACCAGCCAAACGGAATCTTCGTCCCACACACACCTTCATAGCACTTTTCCTCACAGAACGTGTTGTTTCTTTAACCTTCTGCAATATTGTGATTAAATGTTATAACTGTTTTTTGCCCAGAAATAATCTTGAAATTGTTTAACACTAAAAGTCATAAAAATTTCTGTTTGAATTGAATTGTCAAAGTTGTAATTATGAGATTGTTTAAAATTTTGTATAAAAATTGTTTTATTAATTTAAAATTTTAAAAGATAAAAATTGATACTAAGCTTAAACTGTTTAAAATCAGTGAAGTTTAGAAAATATTATTCACTCGCTCTCTCCGATTCTTTCACTACAATAGTTTCATTGTGAGTTGGAGTTAATGACTGATGAGAAGTTAATGAAGGAGTTGTTTAAGCATAGATCACAAGTGAAAATTATCGGAGGAGAGAAAATTAACTTTGAAAGAGGAAGAAAATAATAAATACTGTATATATATATATATATATATATATATATATATATATATATATATATATATATATATATATATATATATATATATATATATATATATATATATATATATATATATATATATATATATATATATATATATATATATATATATATATGTGTGTGTGTGTGTGTGTGTGTGTGTAAAAATGTACTCTTCTAAAACCTTTCTGTAGAAAAGAAAGAGAAATGCTTATTCTAATTTCTTGCTCTTTCTCTTTCTCTAAAAGAGGAATTATAAAGGTTATTCAGAATTTGTTAGACACTATAGCGGAATAAAAGAGGAATTAGAGAGGTTATCACGTTTTAATTGCAAAGTCTTTGCCTTCATAATGCAATTCCAACAAAATGTTTCCTTAACATTACATTCCGCTCAATTTCGTTTTAAATTTCTTGTTATGCTTCAATGCTTCAATTTTAAAATATCTCTTTGAAAACAAACACGCATGCAAACAAGCACACACACACTCATATATATATATATATATATATATATATATATATATATATATATATATATATATATATATATATATATATATATATATATATATATATCCTCTAGAGAGCAAAGGTCAGGTCTTATGTGGACAATAAATTCCTTTAAAAATATAAAACTTAACCAAAATTATTATATGATAAATTGATGAAAATTTTTATCTTTATTCCCAAATAATTTTTCCCATTTATGTGATTTAAATTTTGATTGAAAATAAAGATAAATATTTTATTTAATTATTATAACATTTATTACATGAGCGATGCTTTTGCTTATCTTAACAAAAATTTAGCAAAGAACAGAAACAATTTTAAAATTAAAAACTTTGAATAAAATATTTTGTTTTCAATCGAAATTTATTTCTGATAATATTCAAATTTTGATAAAGAATAATACACACACACACACACATATATATATATATATATATATATATATATATATATATATATATATATATATATATATATATATATATATATATATATATATATATATATATATATATATATATATATATATATATATATATATATATATATATATATATATATATAT
>SEYY01010087.1:0-14531 GCA_009176605.1 Armadillidium nasatum
ATTTAGCCTATGAAGAAATATGGAGTTTAACATATTTCGGGGCTAAGTATGGATAAAATGTAATGGGATCTAATATATAAGTCCATATTGTTGAAAATTAATAATAATAATAATAATAAAATGAAGGAAAGGTTATGACGTATGTCAGTGAGGCTTCGGTCCATTCGTCAATGTCAAGAATAAGGCCTAAAGGTACGGTGGTAATTACCTGGGAATTTAAAAGGTGTGCCTAATTAATGGAATATATATGTAAATGGTCATTTGGAATATGGCGATAAATGGTACAAATAATAGGTTTATTATGTTCCCGTAGATCAATGTCAAGAAAAAGGCAAAAAGGTCCAAGTCCAATTACCTGGAAAGCTAAATTTATTAGGTTGGGCTTATATTTCCATCAATCAATGTCGAGAAAGGTAAACAGGTTAGCAAAAATTTACCTGGCCTATGTAGAAAGGGATGCTTGGTTATCATTCTGATATCTTTTATAATGAGGCAATCTGGTGAATGGGTGAATATGAAAAAGGGGCGGAGCTTATCCTTGTTTTGTGCTAATGCCCTATGCTAATTGGCTGAATATAATTAGTATGGACTTTGCTGTCGCAAAGCTCTGATGGACTCGGTTGGTCTTAGTGGCATATTGTCGTAAGTAAAAATGATATAATATTATATTGTAAAATTAAATATATATATATATATATATATATATATATATATATATATATATATATATATATATATATATATATATATATATATATATATATAATATAATATATGATAAGTGCTCGGTCGAGAAAAAGTTTCAATGTCTTTGAGATGAAAGATTTGAGAGCGATATGTAAATTGAGAAGGATTGATAGGATTAGAAATGAAAGAATGAGGGAGATGTGTAAAAGGAGAAGGGTGTAATTGATAGAGAGGAGGAGGATGTGCTAAAATGGTTTGGACATATGTGAAGAATGAATGAGGACAGAATGGTGTGAAAGGTACTTAGATTATATGTGGATAGAGGTAGGGATAGGGGAAGGCCGAAGTGGAGATGGATGGATGGAGTGAGAGAGATTTTGATGGAAGGAATTTGAGTTTAGAAGAGGGTAGAAGATTTGTAGAGACAGAGAGAGATTAAGGGTGGTGGTGAAAGGGGTTGGTTGTAAGGGAATTGTGGCGGGCACCACCCCACGAAAGTGGGAAAAGTGATAATGAAATGTATATATATATATATATATATATATATATATATATATATATATATATATATATATATATATATATATATATATATATATATATATATATATATATATATATATATATATATATATATATATATTAGTGATGGCATACGCATTCGCATCCTGATCAAAATTAACTTCCCCATCCGCATCCTCATCAAAATTAACATCCGCATCCGCATCCTCATCAAAATTAACATCCGCATCCGCATCCGCATCCGAACTTTTCGAAAATTCAACATCCTCATCCGCATCTGCATCCGCACTTTCGAAAATTCAACATCTGCATCCGTATCCGCATCCGCATCCGCACTTTCGAAAATTCAACATCCGCATCCGCATCCGCACTTCTCCAAAATTCGACATCCGCATCCGCATCCGCAAATTAGAAAAAATGACATCCGATCCATCACTAATATATATATATATATATATATATATATATATATATATATATATATATATATAATATATATATATATATATATATATATATATATATATATATATATATATATATACCTAGTGTATCTGGACATGTCGGCCACCATCGACAAGGATAGATTTTTCCCAACTCCGATGGAATTTGGTAGGCATCCGGCCTTTGCCCACCGGAGGAGATATAAAATATAATATATATATATATATATATATATATATATATATATATATATATATATATATATATATATATATATATATATATATATATATATATATATATATATATATATAATATGAAGGGGGGTAAAAATTCCTGTAGATGAGTGTACTTTAAAATTTGTTTAAAATATTTAATTGCAGCCATTAGCATCAACTTTCGAGACCAAAATTGAATAAGGCATAGGTTCGTAAATTTGATACAAATGACATTAATTACTACCGTAAATGATTCTTATATAATTTTAATATGAAAATGGGAATATTCTTCCTTACTAAACTAAAAGAAAAGTTGCAACACGGGTCAAAGTTGGCGAGATGTCTATGTCCGTCATGTAAATAAGACGCAAATGTTCGTTTTCCATCTCAAATAACAAGAATATGGAAGGACAAATTTTTGTAAAGGATAACTTGTTTGCTATCTTATATATATATATATATATATATATATATATATATATATATATATATATATATATATATATATATATATATATATATATATATATATATATATATATATATATATATATATATTATATATGGGGGAGGGAAGTAGCACTCTCGAGATGATGAGATTACCCCCTATTGGGTATATGGGATGTTAAGGATACTTCCCATCTTATCCCGGTGCCCAATGGTTCGCTCCCAATTTCACGCTCACCTTCTTCTACAAGTAGAAGAAGGGTAGGCTCTCCTTTACACTCATGAAACATTAATTACTAACACCCTTTTTTTTAAAAAAAATAATAAAAAAATGGAGATTTCAACAACATTATCCTCGGAAAAGCCCTGGGGGCGGCTTCCAAATATAGCCCCTCATCCACCCCTTCCCCCATCACCACTTGGGAATTAGTAATAATGATAAATATTTGGTGATGAGGTTCGGTGTCCACCAAGACTCTGCAGCCGGCTTGTCCTGACGCACGGTCTATTTTTTTCATTAATTTCTGCAACATTCGCGGTCTACACTCCAATTTCCACTTTGTTGAACATCACCTCTCTTCTTCTAGACCTCACCTCTTAATCTTGACCAAAACTCAGATGTTTGAGCGTTCTGATAGTAAACCTTATTCTGTTTCCTCCTATTGCTTCTATCCTCAACTTTCGGCCAAAGGCTGTTGCTGTGCATACGTGCGCAACGATGTCGATTGTTCTCGTATCTCTGGTTTGGAGCCTTCCGAATTTTCTAACTTATGGCTCAGGATCTCTTGACATTGTACGACTAAATTCATTTATTCTGTTTATTTATCTCTTAATTCTATTGACTATCCTAAATTCTTCGACTATTTAAACTCCAAAATAGAGCACATTCTCTCTTCTTCTCCTTTCTCTGAAATCATCATATTACGTGATTTCAATGTTTAAAACCGCCAATGGCTTTCTTCTAGTTCTCATGATACAGATTGTGAACGTGCTTTCCATTTCGCTATCCAAAGCGACCTTGAGCAGCTGGTGCAGCTCCCTACTCGTATCCATGATCGTCTTGGAGATGAACCCAACACTCAAGAACTTTTCCCAACTTCTAATCGTTCTCCTTATACAGTTAAACTCTTTCCTCCTCTGGGTCCCTCTGATCACCATCTTATCTCTGTATACTCTTCTATCTCTTCAAATCTTCCGCATTAAAGATCCCCTTCTTTTGAAAGGAAACGTTTGTGGCAATTCGGTGCCGCAAGCTGGTTGGACTTGCAGTCGTACTTCTTTGATTTCACGTGGAATGATTATTCCTTCCGTGGTAGGAGTCCCTCAGAGTGTGCAGAACGCATATCCGAGGTGATTCTGCCTGGCATGGGGGCTAACATTCAATTTTTTTCCTTTCTACAAAACCTAACAAACATTGGTTTAACTCTCCTTGTTCTTGTGCTATCCGCAGCAGGGATGTTGACTTCAGGGATTACCATCGTCTTGAAACTCCAGAAACTCACGCTACTTATATTTCATCCCTGAATCATGCAAAATCTATCCTTCGTAACACGAAAAACTCTATTCTCCGTAGAAAATGCAATAATCTTTCTGGTTCTTTTTTTTCACGTTCTTTCCAGTATTTTGCAAAAAATTTCAACTCTAACTTTGCTTCTTCCTCTTTCCCTCCTTTAATATCTTCCGACGGCACAACTGCTGCTTTACTTTCTTCTAATGCCGAACCCTTCGCTCAAACTTTTTCCTCTAATTCAACCTTAGACGATTGAGGAGCTATTCCTCCTCCTTTAACCCCCTCTAACTCAATTATGCCTAAAATTAGAATTTCTTCTAAAGATGTCACTTCTGCTCTCTCTGAGCTTAATACTGAGAAGGCGGATTGTCACGATGGTGTTCCTATATTGGCTCTCAAAACTTGTGCTTCCGAGCTTGCACCATGACTCGGTAAACATTTCCGTCTTTGTCTCTCTACTTCAACCTTCCCTTCTTGCTGGAAACGTGCGCTCATTCAGCCTGTGCCGAAGAAGGAGGACCCCTCTCAACCCTCCAACTACCGTCCAATTTCATTGACCTCTGTTCTCTCTAAAGTTTTCGAATCTATCCTTAACAGGAAGATTTGGAAACATCTTAATTCTTCTAATCTTTTCTCAGATCGCCAGTATGGCTTTCGTAAGAAACGCTCTACTGGTGATCTTCTTTCCCTTCTCTCTGACTCTTGATACTCCGCCCTTTGGCATTTCGGTGAATCTTTTGCTGTCGCGCTGGATATATCAAAAGATTTCGATAGAGTCTGGCACAAAGCTTTGATTTCCAAACTTTGCTTTTTCCTAATCTATCCTTCTCTCTGTTGCCTTCTCTCTGTTTTCTTTTCTAGTCGTTCTATAGTAGCTGTTGTAGACGGCAACCGTTCATCCTATAAATCTATTAATAGTGGTGTTACTGAAGGATCTTTTCTATCCTCAACACTTTTTCTGATTTTCATTAATGACCTTCTCTCTATTGCTTCATCTTCCATCTACTCTTATGGCGATGAATCCACTCTTCATTACTCTTTTCAGTTTGAAAGGCGCCCCTCCCAACAACAGTTAATAAAAGCAAGTAGAGTGGCCTTGGAGCAACTAACCTCTGATTTATCTCGCATTTCAAATTGGGACTGAGAAAGCATGGTCATTTTCAGTGCCTCAAAAACTCAGTTCCTCCATCTCTCCACTCGACAAAATCTTCCACACAAATATGATATCTTCTTCGAAATCTCACAACTCAAAACTTCTTCTGTTCTTAATTTTCTTGGTGTTTCCTTTTCTCTTGATCTTTCTTGGAAAGATCACATTACTTCTCTTTCTAAACAAGCTTCTAAGAGGTTGGGTGTTCTGAGGCGCCTTCGTGTTTTTTTTACGCCACCCCAGTTGCTTGCTCTGTATAGGGGTGTTGTTCGCCCTTGTATGGAATGCCTCACACATCTGGGGTGGTTCTACTCATACAGCTCTTCTAGAGAAGGTGGATTCTAGGGCTTTTCGTCTCATCAACTCTCCTGTATTTACTAACTCTCTTCAATCTCTTTCTGCCCGTCGAATTTTTGTTTCACTCCCTCTTTACTATCGTTATTACAACGGACACTGCTCTTCTGAAATCTTTCGTCGCATACCTCCTCCATTGAAAAGAGCTCGTGAGACACGCCTTTCTACACAGTCTCATCCTTTTTCTGTCCAACTCTGAGACTTTAAACTTAACCGCTATGCTCATACTTACATGTACTCTACTGGTAAAGTATGGAAATCACTCCCTTTATCTGTTTTCCCAACTTCCTTTGACTTGCATACTTTCAAGCGTCGTGTATTTGGACATGTTGGCCTTCTTCTATCAGGTTTAGATTTTTCAAACTCCGGTGGAATTTGGTAGGCCTCTGACCTTTGCCCACCGTAGGATATATATATATATATATATATATATATATATATATATATATATATATATATATATATATATATATATATATATATATATATATATATATACATATATATATATATATATATATATATATATATATATATATATATATATATATATATATATATATATATATATATATATATATATATATATATATATATATATATATATATATATATATATATATATATATATATATATATATATATATATATATATATATATATATATATATATATATATATATATATATATATATATATATATATATATATATATATATATATATATATATATATATATATATATATATATATATATATATATATATATATATATATATATATATATATATATATATATATATATATATATATATATATATATATATATATATATATATATATATATATATATATATATATATATATATATATATATATATATATATATATATATATATAGTAGTATCTAAAACCCGGGTACGGGACCACTCCCTCATTTTCGCTCGCTGCGCTCGCTATCATGAGGGAGTGTTCTCGTACTCGCTCTCTTTTGCTCGCTCCGGGTTTTATATACTGCTTATCAATGTTTTTTAAAAGTAGTATACAGAGACTTTCGGCTGGTGTCGTAGGTCTATACTCTTTTCGTTCTCGTACTCGCTCGCTTTCGCTCGCTCCGGGTTTTATATACTACTTATAAAGGTTTGTTTAAGACCGGAGATGGGATGCTTAGAGGCTACGAGGCCCTTTGCTATTTTCGGTCACAAAAGTGCTGGAAGCCACTCGCTTCGCTCGCTGCGGGTTTGCTTACTCAAGTCTTTTAAAGAAAAAGGAATAATTTTATTATAAAAAAAGTGTTGTGGTAATATTTGGAGAAAGGCGTTGAAGGGATTGCATAAAAAAGTGGTTTGGTAAAGGAAGAAAAAATGAAAAAAAAGGATATAAAGGTTGAGGTGGGGGAAATGACTGCCCCCACCTATCTTTTAAAATTTTAAAAAAAAATTTTAAAATGAAAAAAAAGGATATAAAGGTTGAGGTGGGGGAAATCACAGCCCCCACCTATTATTTAAAAAAATCTAAACGAAAATATGGAAGTTCAAGTTAAACTTGAGGGTATAAGATATCGAGTTATTGGAGGATGCTTATTCGAAGGAGGCTTTTCAATTCCTTGTTTAACATGTAAGGATAATAAAACTTATATGTTGCAAGATTTGTTAAATGGAGGATATTACAATTATTGTACGAGTTGTAAAAAATTAACAGAAAGCTTAAACGCATTCATTATGCTTTAGCTACCCTAATTAATAATTTTATATTTTACGTTTTCTATTACAAAAAAAGAAGAAAACGCATTTTATTGGTAAACTATTTTTAAATTTGCTGTTAAGAAAAGCTTCCTTTTTTTTTTAATAAAAAAAGGTATGAAAATTTACCGATCCTATATTAATTATAAAAATATATATAGGATCAATAGAGTTTAATTAAGGTTTTCAAAAAGAGAGGTAATTTTAAAGCTTAAAAGAAAGGAGATGAATTTTTCTTTTACAAAAATTTGTCAGGTCATTATCTGGTATAATTATATTTTTAATTTTGCTCATGTATTTTGTAATAGTAGTAAATGTTAAATCAATTTTTATTAATGTATTATATTCCTTCAATAATTTATAAAAATTTAAGTAACAATATAGTTGTGTTTCACTGATGTTACATATATCCTGTATTTTATTTTTATTTTTATTTTTTGAAATATGCAAAAACGTATAAAAATATGCCTTAGTGTACGATGCATATAATGGTATTGCTCTTGGATTTTTTTCAATTATTGTCAAATTGTTATTAATTTCATTAATTTCAAGATTATCTGAAAATGAATTATTTATTATTTTATTACAAATTTTATCGAGGTATAACATTTCCTCTTGATGATTAAATTTCTACGGCGACTGTTCTAATTTATATAAGGTTTTTATAATAATATCTTCTATTTTATTACAATTCTTTTCTCAAATGTTTTTTCTCACTTCATTATCGTATATTGGTTTTAATTCAAGATTTGCATATGCAAGATTATTTAAAGTTCTAAAATCAAGTTTATGGAGAGCATCAATCAATGCACCTTTATTTTTATATTCTAAAAAGTCTTCAGCTAATTTTGCATAGCTGAAATCAGTGTTTATACCTTCTCTTTCTGAATCCATAATTTAAACTAAAACACCGTTGTGTAATACAACTGAAATTAAAGCTCTGAAACATTCTAGAATAATCTAGAATTCGAAAAAATTAACGATGATAGTTATAATATGTAGGAGTTGTAAAAATATATCTTTTAGAAAGGATCTCATATCCGAGTGGATAGTGTGTTTGTCTAGAACAAAAAAGTTTCTGGTTCGACAACAGTGTAGAATTTTTTAAAATGTAAAATAATGAGATTGATGATGACTCCTCCCATCGGTTTGGGAGGAGTTAAATAATAATAATAATAATAATAATAATAATAATAATAATAATAATAATAATAAGAATAATAATAATAAGAATAATAAGAATAATAATAAATATATTTCAAAATAAATCTTAGGTAACTAAAAATATGTTTTCAAGTTTTTTTTCTGGAAATCTGGAAAAAAAATTCTGGATGAAAATAAATGCCTTCCGATCTCAATTTCGAAAAAAATTCCAGAGATTCGTATAAAACATAGCGAGATCGGAAAAGTTGTCAAAAAACATTTACACTTTTCAACTTCCTAAAACAATAGTTGCAAAAATCTATCCTGGTTGATGGTGGCCGAGATGTCCAGATACACGGCGTTTGAAAGTATGCAAGTCAAAAGAAATTGGGAAAACAGAAAAAGGGATTGTGTTTCAGACTTTACCAGTAGAGTATATGTAAGATTGAGCATAGAGGTTAAGTCTGAAGTCTCAGAGTTGGACAGAGAAAGGATGAGACTGTGTAGAAAGGCGTGTCTCATGAGCTTTTCTTAATGGAGAAGGTATGCGACGAGAGATTTCAGAAGAGCTGTGTCTGTTGTAATAATGATAGTAAAGGCAGAGTGAAGCAATAATTCGAAGGGAAGAAAGAGATTGAAGAGAGTAAGAGCAGGAGAGTTGATGAGACGAAAAGCCCTAGACTCCACCTTCTCAAGGAGAGTTGTATGAGTGGAACCAATCCGGATGTGCGACTCATACTCCATACAAGGGCGAACTACGCCACTTTACAGAACAAGCTACTGGGGTGGCGTGAAGTAATTCTGAAGGCGCCCAACATCTTAGAATCTTGTTAAGAAAGAGAAGTAATGTGATCTTTCTAAGAAAGATCACGAGAAAAAGAAACACCTAGAATATTAAGAACAGATGAAGGCATGAGTTGTGTGTTTTCGAAGAAGATATCATAGTTGTGTGGAAGATTATGTCGAGTGGAGACATGAAGGAATTAAGTTTTTGAGGCATTGAAAACAACCAGGTTTTCACTGCCCCAATTTAAATAAAGCGAAATATCAGAGGTTAGCTGCTCCAAGGCTAACCTTTTCGAGTCTATCAACTGCTGTTGGGTGGGACGTTTTCAAAACTGGAAGGAGTAATGAAGGGTGGAGTCATCAGCATATGAGTGAAGAGGTGATGAGGTAATAGAGAGAGTGTCATTAATGAAAAGCAAAAAAAGTGTTGTGGATGGGACAGAACCCTGAAGAACACAACTATTAATAGATTTAAAGGAAGAAAGGAGACCGTCTACAACAGCTGTTATAGAACGACCGGAAAGGAAATTAGAGACAAGATCACAGAGAGAAGGATAGATACCAAAAGAGGGAAGTTTAGAAATCAAAACTTTGTGCCAGACTCTATCGAAGGCTTTTGATATGAACAGCGCGACAGCAAAAGATTCACCGAAATGCCCAAAAGCGGAGGACCAAGAGTCAGAGAGAAGGGAAAGAAGATCACCAGTAGAGCGTTTCTTACGAATGCCATACTGGCGATCTGACTAAAGATTAAAAAAAATAAGATGTTTCCAAATCTTCCTGTTAAGGATAGATTCGAAAACTTTAGAGAGAACGGGGGTTATAGAAATAAGACGGTAGTTGGAGGGTTGAGAGGGGTCCCCCTTCTTCGGCACAGGCTGAATGAGCGCACGTTTCCAGCAAGAATAGGAGTTTGAAGTAGAAAGACAAAGACGAAAAAGTTTACTGAGGCATGGTGCAAGTTCGGAAGCACCAGTTTTAATATCCACAGGAGGAATACCATTAAGTATTAAGCTCAGAGAGCGCAGAAATGACATCTTTAGAAGAAATTCTAATTTTAGGCATAATTGAGTTAGAAGGGGTTGAAGGAGGAAGAATAGCTCCGGAATCGTCTAAGGTTGAATTAGAGGCAAAAGTTTGAGCGAAGAGTTCAGCTTTAGATGAAAGTAAAACAGCAGTTTTGCCGTCGGAAGATATTAAAGGAGGGAAAGAGGAAGAAGCAAAGTTAGAGTTGACATTTTTTGCGGATGCCAGAAAGAACGTGAAGAAGAAGAACTAGAAAGATTTTTGCCTTTTCTACGGAGAAAAGAGTTTTTCGTGTTACGAAGGATAGATTTTGCATGCTTTCGGGATGAAATATATGTAGCGCGAGATTCTGGAGTTTGAAGATGGTGTTAATCCCTGAAGTCAACATCCCTGCGGCGGATACCGCGAGAACAAGCAGAGTTAAACCAAGGTTTGTTAGGTTTAGTAGAAGAGAAATATATGGAATATACGCCTCCATGCCAGGCAGAATCACCTCGGATATGCGTTCTGCACACTCCGAGGGACCCCTACCACGGAAACAATAATCATTCCACGGGAAATCATAGAAGTACGACCGCAATTCCGACTAGCTTGCGGCACCGAAGTGCCACAAACGTTTCCTTTCAAAAGAAGGGGTCTTTCCTGCGGAAGACTTGAAGAGATAGAAGAGGATACAGAGATAAGAAGGTGATCGGAGGAACCCAGAGGAGAAAAGAGTTTAACAATATAAGGAGAAGGATTAGAAGTTAGGAAAAGGTCTGCACCAACTGCTCAAGGTCGTTTTGGATAGCGAAATGGAAGGCACGCTCACCAGCTGTATCATGAGAACTAGAAGAAAGCCATTGGTAGTTTTGAACATTGAAATCACCTAATATGATGATTTCAGAGAAAGGAGAAGAAGAGAGAATGTGCTCTATTTTGGAGTTTTAATAGTCGAAGAACTTAGGATAGTCATTAGAATTAGGAGATAAATAAACAGAACAAATAAATTTAGTCGTAGAATGGCATGCAACTCTAAGTCATAAGGTAGAAAATTCGGAAGACTTCAAATATATCGTTCGATTAATCCGATAATCCGCTAATTAATTATGTTGATCCTTAATCCCGCCCCTTTTTGACACTTAACACTTTATGCTCCGCTTACTTTTTAACCTTTTTTTCCACGGTCACTGCCATCAAGCACGTTTCAAGCCTCATGTGCTAGTGCCAGGGTCTAACTCATGCTCTTTCCTGAATGACCTTTTTAGCACTTTCTAGCACTTGGCACTCATGCTAGACGAGTTTCTAGCACATGGCACTCATGCATCTTCATATAAACAGGAGGTGCCAGTGTCAGCTGTCATTGGCATTGCAAGAGCCTCTTTGCAACATTACATGGCACTCTCGATGATGACATCATCTGCGCATGCGCACACTCCTTACCATATGACGTCATGACACGGCCATCTTGAGACTATGTCGTCATCCGACCACCATTTTTTTCTTCATCACGTGGTTTTTATATCCGTAAATTTTTTCTCTCTTAACTACTTGATATCTGTCAGACATTTTGATCACGCGGGTTTCCGCCATCTTGAATTTGATTTTGAATTTTCCCGCCATTTCTTCTTGGCAGCAGCGCCATATATTGAGTGAAAATCAAACTTCTTCCTCGTCCGATATTCACACTAAGAACTTAAAACTTTTGTGAGACCAGGATTCGAAATCTCGACCTTGTGGTTTGAATTCCATCACGCTACCACTACACCAAATTGAGCATATCTTAGAATGAGCGAATTGTTGTATTCACCCTGCACGTTTTCGACTTTGAATTAGCTATTATTATTATTATTATTATTATTTTTATCGATTGTATAAGAATCGTCTATTGTTACAAAATAATTATGGATATTTCTGTTTTTCTTGTAGTCGACTTGCAGTTTCAAATCCGCGAGTTTGGGTTACTTCGCGGGAGGCGCGGCGGGCGCTACTGCATGTCGCGCTATTCGGTGGATACGTTTATTGATTGCATAATAATCATGTATTTTTACATAGCAATTATGTATTTATGGATATTACGTAATATTTATATATGAATCATGTAATGAGAATATGAACTCTTCGCGATATTATTTTATTTTATCTATTGTTACATAACAATTATGTATTTATGGATATTGCATAAAATTTATATATGAATCATGTAATGAGAATAAACACTCTTCACGATATTTTTATTGATTGCATATAATCATGTATTGTTACATAATTATATATTTATGGTTATTACTTAATATTTACATATAAATTATGTAATGAGAATAAGTTTCTTCTACTTCGTGCACATTTGGTTTCCGCCAACTTGGATCTGGTATTCACCATCTTGACCACGAGGTATCTGTCATTTTGACAACATGGTTTTTACTTCCGTCGATTTTCTTCAACCATTTATTTTTTTATGGTCATGTGGTTTCTATATGGACATATGCGTGCACGCACACACACACCTTACCACTTTCAAATAAGAATTTAAAATATTATCACGTCCTGTCCATATATTTTTTCCTTTTTTCTTTTTCTTTTTCTTTTTATTTTTAAATAAATAATTTTTTAATTTTTTATTTTTTTTTTATTTTTTAAATAAATTATTTTTTTACTTTTTATTTTTATTTTTATTTTTATATTTTCTTTTCTTTTGTTTTTTCCTTTTTTTTCTTTTTATTTTTTATTTTTTATTTTTCTATTTTATTTTTTTATTTTTTATTTTTTTCTTTCTTTTTAAAAAATTATTTCTTTTATTTTGTTTTTTATTTTTAAAAATAAATTATTTTTTATTTATATTTATTTTTCCTTTTTGTATTTTATTTTCATTTTTATTTATTAATTTAATATGAACATTTGATACCTTCACGAAGTAAAACATGAAATTAATACACACACGCACACACACATGTATGCGTACAAACATTCGCATTCAATGTAAATAAACCATGAAATATAAAAAATTCAAAAAGGGAATGTAAGAATATGTCTTATTTTATTTCATTTATTACGTAATTACTAACAATATAATCATTCACATACAAATTTTTAATATTAATTATATTTATAATCTTTTTAAAAGATACATTTTAAAAAAAAAAAACATTTTATAAAATAAATACAATATAATTCGCACAAGTTAGAGTTAGGTGGTTGTATAGGAAAACATAATGTCTCTACATGATGAAAATTATATAACCAACTAAGACCAGTTTCTTTAAAATTTTAACATTACATACACTGTTATACTTGACATATCAAAGCAAAAATCATGTATATTACTTCTAACAAACACATCACACTCATTTAAAGCTATTAACCGCCCTCTAAATATATTTGTCTCGCAAAATATTCCCCCTAACGCAAACTGAAAGTCTTTATTTACACTGTATTCATGCTCGCTCACTTCACTCAAATATTTCTACAACATTTCTCAAAGACACTGTGAAGGTTTCTGCTCTAAGTTTCTCAGAATGCGTCATAAATCTAAATCATTAAACTAACTTTTATCACTAATGCAAGAACAAAGGTATGTTAGTATCTATCTGACATACAAATTACATAACTTTTCACACACTGTTCAATCAAAAACCATTTAATGTATAATTTGAATCTCCATGGTTACCTATATAACATATAATTAATTGATCCTTCATGTGCATTTCTAACCCTAAGTTCCACAACATTTACTTTAAAACTCAATATCCAATCAGTCTTTTTAACACTTATGCATGATCAAAGACATCTCTCTGGCACATATTTCATTCCCTATCCCCTTCAACCTAAATCTTAATCTCCTTATTTAGTCTTACTTTTATTACTTCGACATAACCAAACACATGGTTGAGAGGGTTCCCCCTTCTTCGGCACAGGCTGAATGAGCGCATGTTTCCAGCAAGAAGGGAAGGTTGAAGTAGAGAGACAAAGACGAAATAGTTTACCGAGGCAGGGTGGAAGCTCGGAAGCACAAGTTTTGAAAACCACAGGAGGAATACCATAGGGACCGTACGCCTTCTTAGTATTAAGCTCAGAGAGAGCAGAAATGACATCTTTAGAAGAAATTCTAATTTTAGGCATAATTGAGTTAGAGGGGGTTGAAGGAGGAGGAATAGCTCCGGAATCGTCTAAGGTTGAATTAGAAGCAAAAGTTTGAGCGAAGAGTTCGGCATTAGAAGAAGGTAAAACAGCAGTTATGCCGTCGGAAGATTTTAAAGGAGGGAAGGAGGATGAAGCAAAGTTAGAGTTGACATTTTTTGCAAAATGCCAGAAAGAACCTGAAGAAAACGAACCAGAAAGATTATTGCATTTTCTACGGAGAAATGAATTTTTAGTGTTACGAAGTACAGATTTTGCACGATTCCGGGATGAAATATAAGTAGTGTGAGTTTCTGGAGTTTGAAGACGACAGTAGTCCTGAAGGCAACATCGCTGCGGCGGATAGCACGAGATCAAGCAGAGTTAAACCAAGGTTTGTTAGGTTT
>SEYY01010089.1:12500-15000 GCA_009176605.1 Armadillidium nasatum
ATTATTAATTTTTCTCGAAAATTAAATAATTCCTTTTAATCTTCGTATCTGTATAATTTCCAATTATTAAAAGTAATCAAAAGCATTAAAAATGAAAGGAAATCTTCAAAGTAATTAAATATAAGATTAAAAAAAAAGTCAAAGAAAAAAAAAGAAAATAAAGTTAGAAAATAAAATAACAAATACCAATCAATCAATTAATATTTTCTCAATCTTTTATATATATATATATATATATATATATATATATATATATATATATATATATATATATATATATATATATATATATATATATATATATATATATATATATATATATATATATATATATATATATATATATATATATATATATATATATATATATATATATTATTTAACTAAGTCACTTGTATACCTTTTTATTTTATTTTTTATCTTTGAATTCATAAAATTTCATTACATTACAATTGCTAGTCCGGTTCAGGATTGCCGCGGGCATCACAAAGAAAACGATGTAGGTTCAAACCTTACTTAAAATTTCTCATTTGAGTGAAGAATTTAGCTTTAAAACCGTGTGATTAGATTCAGTAGGAAATACAGAAGATGGAAGATATTATCATATAGAGGTATACGTGAAAAGAAGGAAATGCTATAAACAACCTGAAGTTGGGGTCTTAACACAAATTTGTATTGTGAGGTCGTTGTGGGGCATGAAATACTTGTACTTTGTCAAAGAAATTGAAAAGTAAAGAGGAATTTGTCTTTTAGTTCCATGTTTAGGCCTTATCCCCCCCCAAAAAAAAAAGTGTTGGAATGGGCATTTCTTTAGACCACACACCACAAACAAGGGTGGATGAAATCCTGTACAGTATGAATAACTCTAAGTAGAAAAAGTGTGTTTCCATCTTGAACATAATTAGCCTCTTCTTTTTTGCGCTGCTCTAGCAGCCATTGTGACTGAAGTTTTCAAGACTTGTTTTAAGCTTAGACAAAGGAAGAAATAACAGAATCTTTTTGAATACAAAAGTTTTTATCATAAAAGAGAGATTTATTTATTCAAGTTGAATTTTTAAAGATTCGAATTCAACATTGGTTGTAGAAACACCATCGGGAACACGATCCATATCAGACTGAAAAGAGTCTATTGCATCATATATCACGTAAAAAAATCGTTTTCAATTTGGCCTCTTAAACTAAGGTGAACATATTTTTCTGACCAAAAATCGGGACGCTTCTGAACATTGCCCCTCCTCCCTCCCCCAAATACCCTGCTCGTAAGGGTTTTAAGGGATGTATAAAGTTGGAGGATTTTTAATATAAAGAAGAAAAACGAATGTTGTTTTCGAAAACAAGTCAAATGGTTTATTAGTTGACATTCTTACAAAAAAAAAAAAAAAAAAAAAATACATTTCTGCCTTCTGCTCCCATGCGCCGCGCACTCTGGCTGTATGGCTGTGTGTCACTGCCTTCTTCTGCTGTCTGACTGACTGGCTGAATAAATAATTTTTGCCAAATCTAAAAATCGGGACAAATGTCCATCTCTAAAAAAATCGGGACACTGTCACTTAAAAAATTCGGGACGGATGGTCACCTTATCTTAAACCAACCTACCTTAATTGTAATGCCAATGAATAAAAGTTTATCTTAGCAACATAGGAGTCGGAAACTGAATCGTTTAATCCTAAATATATATATATATATATATATATATATATATATATATATATATATATATATATATATATATATATATATATATATATATATATATATATATATATATATATATATATATATATATATATATATATATATATATAATATATTTAGTGATGAATCGCATGTCATTTTCTCTCATTTGCGGATGCGGATATAGAATTTTCGTCCGTGCGAATGCAGATGTTGAATTTTCGAAAGTACGGATGCAGATGCGGATGTTAATTTTTTCGAGGATGCTCCGCTGGTGGGGGTGCGGATGCTAATGCCATCACTAATATATATATATATATATATATATATATATATATATATATATATATATATATATATATATATATATATATATATATATATATATATATATATATATATATATATATATATATATATATATATATATATATATATATATATATATATATATATATATATATATATATATATATATATATATATATATAATAAAAATATGGATGCTGTGTGACAAAACTAAATAAGGATATGGAGAGCTGAGCAGCAATTAAAATAATAAATGAAAATAATAAAATAATGATGAAGATGAAAGTAAAGCCGAGCCGAGCCGAGCCGAACCGAACCAAGAAAGAGCCGAGGAGAAAGAAAGAAGTAGATTTGGAAGTATAGCAGAATATTTGACATGATAGGAATGGCAAGACAAGAAAAAATGGGCCGAATTTCTATTTTCCAATATTCGCGAATGTAAATCTAAATATTTTTTTAAATATTTGTCAATGCGAATAATTGTTTTAATATATGAAGATGCGAATACAAATATTAG
>SEYY01010089.1:20000-27264 GCA_009176605.1 Armadillidium nasatum
CAGGAAGAAGAGGTTTTACATGCTCGAAAGGATAAGATCTATTATATTTTGCTGTTTTAAATGATTAGAAGGAAATAAAAATATTTTTTCAATGATTGTTCCGTTAGAATTGAACAATAAGAAAGAGGTTTTTAAAATTATGAGTTGTTTTGCTAATTAAAAATCTCTTGGAATTCATCGCACTATTTTTCAACCCTTTCACGTCGATAGCTGACAAATCTTATCATTTAAAAAAAAACAATGATTTTTACCTAATGTGTAACTATTAAGTATTTAAACAATATAATTTTCTTTTTCAAACTCCTACCATAGTTAATGTTAAAGTCAAAATTTAAACTCGTAAGAAGAAAGGTAACCAACAACAGGAGGAGATTAAATGTATTGAAAAATTAATTTTCCTTCGCACGAATCTCACAAATTTCGAAATGGAATTTGTCCACCATTAATTTCACGAGCAAAATGAGGAAGTTTTATTCTTTAATAAACAAAATGTAAATACAAAGAATTCAGATTTGACTAAACAAGAACTACTTTGCGGTCAAAACAACTTTGTTAGTAAGATTCATCAGCTAAGTAGGTTCGAATCTTTGAGTTATTTGACTTGAAGAATGTTTGGGTCGTTTGAAAGGAATGAGGTTGAGATGGACAAAGGAATGTTCTTTTGTAAGTGAAAATTGTATTGGAAATTTGGTGAGTACTTAACTTGTCTATAAACATTTTCCACAAACTGTACATAAATAGTGAACTCCTTCAAGCTACAAGTTTTAGTGCTCGCATTAAGGTGTTCTTAACTTGATATAATTATCTTGTTAGTTTTCCTCACACCTAATTTCTTTTTCTTTTATAACTACGAACCGAGAACTCAAAATGAGTGAAAATAATAATAATAATAATAATAATAATAATAATAATAATAATAATAATAATAATAATAATAATAATAATAATAATAATAATAATAATAATAATAATAATAATAATAATAATAATAATAATAATAATAATAATAATAATAATAATGAAATACTTTAAGGAGAACAATTCTGAACCCATGGAGGTTATGGCTAAAACGCGGACTTTTCAAATCTTTTGCACTTGTGATTTAAATTATTTAAACAGTAAAATCAAAACTTTGTTTCCAATTTATATGAATATTTCATCAGTTTTGTTCAACTCTTTAAAACGAAAGACTTTTGTTGGCTTTACGTTAAAACAAAAAACTTGAGTTTATTTAAAAAAAAAATAAATAAAAAAAAAAATTCTCTGTTGGGGATGAGAATAAAAATAAACCTGACAAGCAATTTGTAGCGATTGAAAACCTTAAAATATTTCAGATGTGTTTCGGTTTAAAAATTTAAGCATTTCTTGATATTCATAGAACTTTATTTAATGCAAATGTTGTTATCCTTAAAAAGATTGTGGGAAATTGCTTGTAAATAGTGATCTAACCCTTGCGTTAGCAATAAATCTTGATGCGACAGACGCAACTTTTCATGCTTTATGCCAAGGGGAAAAGTCTGGCCACTTTTTCACTTGTACAACATGCTCAGATTTTTTTTATATATATATATATATATATATATATATATATATATATATATATATATATATATATATATATATATATATATATATATATATATATATATATATATATATATATATATATATATATATATATATATATATATATATATATATATATATATATATTATATATATATATATATATATATATATGTGTGTGTGTGTGTGTGTGTGTGTGTGTGTGTGTGTGTGAGAGAGAGAGAGAGAGAGAGAGAGAGAGAGAGAGAGAGAGAGAGAGAGAGAGAGAGAGAGAGAGAGAGAGAGAGCTGACTCTCGCGCGTGTGTGTTCGTGCATCCGGCTTGGCGCGGATTTGTATAGGCAAAAACACATTCATTTAAGTTTATTTAATTGAAATTTGAAAATTCTTTGAAGGGAAATTCTCTTGATTTTGAAGAGTCACTTTTGCGGTATTTTTGGAAATGGAAAAACGCTTCAATCCAATTCAAGTCTTCTAAAAACCCTCAATTTTCTATAGAATAAAAATATTGTGGGGAAATTCCACAAATCAAATTATATATATATATATATATATATATATATATATATATATATATATATATATATATATATATATATATATATATATATATATATATATATATATATATATATATATATATATATATATATATATATATATATATATATTATGTTTAAGTTACCTGAGGTTAATGTAAATTTTAATTTTACAGTCGTTTAGTTCTGATAAACAATAAAAAACCATTTTATTGGAAGCACTTCTGGAACATCGCATTTGAATATTAATTAATATATCATTTCTTATTTCTGTTCACTAAATTTAAGTTATTTAAAGGAAAGAAAAGTTAAGGTGTCTCCCAAGAAATATAAGAATGTCAACTATTGATCTAACAAAACTCTAGCTTATAAGGTTAGTGAATTAGATTTTATTTTAAAATAGAACAAAGAGTATTTTT
This sequence comes from Armadillidium nasatum, assembly GCA_009176605.1. Lineage (NCBI taxonomy): Eukaryota > Metazoa > Arthropoda > Malacostraca > Isopoda > Armadillidiidae > Armadillidium > Armadillidium nasatum. The sequence goes on from SEYY01010089.1 coordinate 22,524, forward strand.
ATTTTTTATTTTAATTTAATAGTTCGCACTTTTGGCTCTTCAACGATAAAAGGAATTTCCGTATAGAATTTCCCTCCCTAAATCGGACCCGTAACTCTCATCACACAAATGTACCTATTAGCTATCTCACACCTGGGTATAATGTAAATATTTTCTTATAAGCTTGTTAGTCACATGTGTGTGAGCAAACTGCCACCACACCATACTAACATCCGTCATCCGTCTTCCATAAATTATCTCCAACTATTTATTTACGATGAAAGCAGAAATTTACTCCCTTGTATCTTATATAACAACTCTTATCTACATTCAAAACCAAAATAATCATGATAGCGAAGAATCTAAATCAATCTTTTAAAAATATTAATAATTAAAAAAAAATAAATAAATTATTGTCTAAAATTAAGAAAAATATTATAAGCCATAAATAATTAAATGTGGCCATGCTTAGGACATAAACTAAATTTGGAAATGGAGTTGCTGAAGTTATAAGGAAAAATTAATTCTCAAATATAGGAATTAAAAATGCTCAGTATATAAATATATATATGGAATGAAAAAGCTTTTGAAAGTTACATTTAATTATGAATCTGTAACCGGACGCAAAGAGATTATAATAAAGAAGTTCTTTGAATTCAAACGAAGAATTAATAACACTTGCTATGTTTATTCAGTACCTCAAAAGATTATTCATCATTCATTATGTATTGGAACATAAGGGTGACGGACTCACTCACTCACACACACACACACACACACACACATATATATATATATATATATATATATATATATATATATATATATATATATATATATATATATATATATATATATATATATATATATAATATATATATATATATATATATATATATATATATATATATATATATATATATATATAGAAATGACAGTGTAAAATAGTGTTTACAACCTTCATTAAGGATTAGGAAATTTTTTAATGAAATTTCAATACATTTATATATATATATATATATATATATATATATATATATATATATATATATATATATATATATATATATATATATATATATATATATATATATATATATATATATATATATATATATCGGTGTTGGGGGAGTGTATCTGTGTGATTGTGAAAGTATGTAACATAAATTGATGAATAGCATAATCTTAATATATTTTCTTTTTAAGAATCACAAAAATTTGTATTTTATTTTAAAGATCTGTAAATAATAATAAGTCTTTCTCTCTCTCTCTCTCTCTCTCTCTCTCTCTATCTCTAATCTATATATATATATATATATATATATATTATATATATATATATATATATTATATATATATATATATATATATATATATATATATATTATATATATATATATATATATATATATATATTATATATATATATATATATATATATATATATATATATATATATATATTATATATATATATATATATATATATATATATATATATATATTAATATATATATATATAGATAGATAGATAGATAGATAGATAGATATAAATAGATAGATAGATAAAAATATAGATAGAGAGATAGATACATAGATAGAGATAGATTAGATAGATAGATAGATAGATAGATAGAGAGAGAGAGAGAGAGAGAGAGAGAGAGAGAGAGAGGAGAGAAGAGAGAGAGAGAGAGAGAGAGAGAGAGAGAGAGAGAGAGAGAGAGAGAGAGAGAGAGAGAGCCCGACCTTTGACTCCCTCGCAAAACCTGATGTTTTTATAAAAATCTTGTAATTAAAAAGGTTTCTTTTTAATTAGGTTGTGCATTTTCGCGTGATTTATATACAGTAAGTTCTGGACATCCGTACTCGATTAAGGGAATAGTATAACTATTCTAGACATTGCGTCCTTTGTTTGGCCTGCAAAAAATATTAATTTAACACCCCTCTCCCATCATACGTTTTCATCGACAACCTTAATATAATAAATATCACATTTGTTTGCTTTTATATGTCATTTGACAGTGCCCTAGACCAGAGTTAGAAGAAGCAGTGAGTGACTTTCTATTAAATTTCACCACTCCCAAATTTCAATTCCGAATTTCTTTCTTTAGGATATATTTTAGATACGTTTTAGCTACATTTAGCAACTTCTGGCTGGAGAGAAATTCACTCATGCTTATTGCTGCGAAGGTGTACAAAGAACAGTGGACACTAACGAATTCATAATGACCAACCTACCAAGATTTAAATGAAGAGTTAAAAGTATCATAAGAATTAGTCAGTATATTTTGCTATTTTAATTCCTCTCAAAAAAAAGGAAAAAAAAAATAAGAAAAATAAATAAAAATAAGAATCATTTACAAAACAAAGTCAAACAAACAAACAAACAAACAAACAAACAAACAAACATGACTATTAAATGAATAATGGTTTGAAAATAAATTGAGCTCTTCAACTAAAATTCAATGTTTCATTGGTGACTGTCCTTTCTCTTATTCTGCCTCACTCATAAATCTTTGGAAAGGTAATTTGTTACATTAATCAACGTTGCCCAATATGCTTGGTCGTTTCATGTCAGAGACGAGACAGAACTATTACGAAGGATCTCCGCTTGGATATCAACGTAAAATTATAGGACGAGACTAGTTTTAAAATACAAGGGATTATAAAAACGAATAAAATGATATTCTCTCTCTCTCTCTCTCTCTCTCTCTCTCTCTCTCTCTCTATATATATATATATATATATATATATATATAATATATATATATATATATATATATATATATATATATATATATATATATATATATATATATATATATATATATATATATATATATATATATATATATATATATATATATATATATATATATATATATATATATATATATATTATATATAATGCCTTTGAGAGAGTATGAATGAGCACACACATAACTCCATGTGTTTATAAACAGAATAAAACAGCATTTCAAAGGGAATTATTCATAACGGATTTAAATGTGCATATGTGAGCGGCACAGACGCTCACTCAGCCATGTGTAAATAACTAAATGCACACACACACATACACACACTCACACAGACAAATGAAATAAAGGACGTATGATTCTTAAAAATTTCTTTAAAAAGATATTCCTTAAAATATCCTTCTGTGATTTATCTTGTGTGAGAGAGAGAGAGAGAGAGAGAGAGAGAGAGAGAGAGAGAGAGAGAGAGAGAGAGAGAGAGAGAGAGAGAGAGAGATTCAAAGGCCTCAAATTTAAAATATTTTAATTTCTTTTTTATAAAAAGAGGGAGCAGATTTTTAAAATTTGGCTCAAGATGGCGCTTTTGAAGTAGAAATAAGAAGCTCCTTGCGTTCATGATCGTAAATTACATACACACACACACACACACACACACACACGCATATATATATTATATATATATATATATATATATATATATATATATATATATATATATATATATATATATATATATATATATATATATATATATATATATATATATATATATATATATTATAGATGAGAGAGAACGAGAAATGATGCGATGTAAATGATGTGAAGTGAAATATTGAGGAATCTTGGGAAATCTTCTTCAGAGTATTCGGAAGAAAGGAAAATAAAAAAAAGTTCGTCACTTCATTCAAAAGTTCTGCTTAAAATGCTTATCTGAACAGTTTCCAAATTGCCTTTTATTCTTTAGAGATAAATTTTCGTAAAGAAATCTCTACTGGTTAATAAAGCCACAATTCATTTATTTTTTTCCGTCAGAAATCCTTTATATATATATATATATATATATATATATATATATATATATATATATATATATATATATATATATATATATATATATATATATATATATATATATATATATATATATATATATACTATATACAGACACTGCTCTTCTGAACTCTCTCGTCGCATACCTCCTCCATTGAGAAGAGCTCGTGCGACACGCCTTTCTACACAGTCCCATCCTTTCTCTGTCCAATTCTCAGACCCCAGACTTAACCGCTATGCTCAATTTTACATATACTCTACTGGTAAAGTCTGGAACACACCCCCTTCATCTGTTTTCCCAACTTCCTTTGGCTTGCATACTTTCAAACGCCGTGTATCTGGACACGTCGGCCTCCATCGATCATGATAGATCTTTCCCAACTCCGGTGGAATTTGGTAGGTGGTGGCCTTTGCCCACCGAGGATATATATATATATATATATATTATATATATATATATATATATATATATATATATATATATATATATATATATATATATATATATATTAGGGTCAGTGAAGCATTGGTATCGGTAAAGTATCCGTATCTGTATCGGCAAAAAATTACCGATACCGGATACCAGATTTTTTAACTGTGAAAAAAAAACATATATATATATATATATATATATATATATATATATATATATATATATATATATATATATATATATATATATATTTTTTAATACATGCACCTTATCCCGCTTGATGCAGGGTAGTGTCGATTACAGAAATTTTGCATTCCTGCAATCGTACATGGGAAGAATCATAGTTGAAAAGGTTCCCAGCCTTTAAAACCATGCGAAGAACTATTCTTCAATCTGACTCGACGACGAAATCTCATTCATTAATTATAATTATTGACCAGAGGTTACTTCTAACTAAATTCTTTTTTTTTTTTTTTTTTTTTTTTTTTTTTTTTTTTTTTTTTTTTTTTTTTTTTTTTTTTTTT
>SEYY01010091.1:0-5000 GCA_009176605.1 Armadillidium nasatum
AATAAGTTTCTCTTCATCAGAGTAAATAGCGTTATTATCAATAAGGGCTTTAAATTTCGCTAAGAATCGAGAGAAAGCTAACTTGTCATTCTCATCTCCTTCAAATCTACCCATATGAATAGTGGGTTCTTTAGCACTCATATATAAACTTAAATTAGTCCTAGCCCTATCAGGGGTGACAGCACTATCATTTTCAGAGGGGTTTACTGTGGAGAAACTGATTCTTCGCTAGCAACGGATGGGGTTACTAGACTTCGCTAAATTATCCGCAATTAAACAAATTTTGTCCTCGGTATCAATTTTATACTGAAATGACGTATCACGATCACTAATGTAAAGTTCACGCAATGAATCAAACTTATTTATATTGGACAATATATTTTTATCTAATTTCTCAAGGGATTTAAGAAAACCTTTTACTTCCGCTAATTTATCTTTTATAAATGACTCGCTCGAACCAGTTTCAATTTATTTAAAATCAACCTCACTCGATTTTTTAAATCTTCTCTTTCATTAATAAATGAACGGTTCAAAGATTAGCATTCGTCAAATTCCGCCATTTCAAAATTAATAAGTAATTTAATATGCTAAATAGTAAAATTCAAGGTTAACAAGCAATTTAATTTGTTAAATAGCAAAATTAAATAATAGCCTTATCAGTTAAGTAAATCCAGAATCAAGGAAACTTAATTAAGCAAAAGGTGAGTAAAATTGTATTTAAAATAGGCTAATCCAACAAATTTTGGGTCTATCTAAGCATTTAAATAGTCACACACAATATTCCAATGGTTTAATTCTTTGGAAAAGTTATGGGATTTTCTGTGGCGTTGAAACCTCTGAAAACGCTTAATTCAGATGTTACTGCTCTGCCAAGGATAAACCTAATTCCATTAAAATTTAGCCTACAAATTAATAAAAAGAAATTAATAAAGAACTCACCATTTAAAATGTTCTGTAAATTGCTAAAATAAAACAAGGGGATTCATGGGTGATTTATTTTGTTTCCAAAGAATTAACTTAGATATTTGGCTCGTTTGTATAAGCTCATTAATAAATTTTAAAATAGTAAATTAGGTAAATTTTAGCCTAGTAGGAACACAACTCCAACCCAAACAAGCAAGAACTCTCAAAACTCTGCTCAAAATACTCAGGCCCTTTTAAAACAGTAAGTCTAGTCAAACATTCAATTCAAGTTAAAGGTAATACACTAGCTCAACCCTAAAATAATCAAAAGGTCAATTTTAATTCAAATAGTAAAACAAGTTACCAGAGTTGAGTAGGTCACGTTGGGCCCTAACTTCTCTTATAAAGCTCTAAAAGGATTCCTACCTTAAGGGTTGAAAGTATATATAACTACTTTATGGCTACAAGTAATTTACATAGTTAATACATTACGTTCTGGAAGATTTTCATTGATGAGGTTGATTATAATTTTATATGACCAATGTGGTTCGAGCTATAAGCGCAAAGTGCCTACCTCGTTCAAAAGTAGTCAACAACATTTTTAGCGTTGTTGTTCAAAATGGGTATCTAGCTTTAGATACTTTTGATACTTTAAAAACCAGAGTTAAATTTTTACTAAGAAGCAAAATGCAAAAATCCAAAATTAGTTTTATCTTCTGAAAGCAAAATGTAATGATTTTCTAATATATTATTTTTTTCGGGAAATTACAATATACTTATACACAAAACTATTGCTAACTTATTCCTTATAAAAAGGGAAATTATAAAAAAAAAAAAATAAATAATAATATTGCAACATTTTCTTCATCAGAAAAATCGAAAGACTATCCAGCAGCCATAACGAATAACAAAATGAAAAATGGTAAACCAAGAGCAGCTGATTAAGATAGATTCTTTGAAAACCCCGTTCTTTTGAGTCAAACCGAAAGATTACTTAGAAAGCCACTGAAAGCCAATCAAAGCCACTCAAATCCACTTAAGCCAGGATTAAGAAAATAGAAAATGGAATTAAAAGCAGAAAAGAAATTTTTGAATATTTATTAAACATTAAAAAGAATTTTAAACTTTGCGAGAGAAAAATCGTTTCGAAAAACAATGAAATGAGGTAAACATTCTTTGCTAAAGAACGTCACGTAATTGTTGTGCTCATATCTTACTTAAAAAGGCTTTTAAATATATATATATAATATATATATATATATATATATATATATAATATATATATATATATATATATATATATATATATATATATATATATAAGATTCAGGACACCTCACATAAAAACTGATTATGTCTTTAGAGGAGGTATCTGAGATCTTTTTTGCTCTTATTTTGATAACTGTCACTGGATTTTTCAAATGTAAGTTTTAATAGCTGGAGTGGAGGTGGTGGGGAGTTTTGATTTTAGTTTTTATTTGTGGAGCCTTAACTGACTGCTTTTATGACTCTTTTTCATTTATTTTGGAAGAATCTGATGAGGATGCATTTGCGTCGAAATGCCAAACTTCTTTTTTAATTTTCATTTTGATTTAATTTCTTTTTTGAAATTTGATGCGGTTAGTGCATCGGTGTTTTGTTATATATATAGTATATATTATATATATATATATATATATTATATATATATATATATATATATATATATAATATATATATATATATATAATATATATAATATATATATATATAATATATATATATATATATATATATTATATATATATATATATATATATATATATATATATATATATATATATATATATATATATATATATATATATATATATATATATATATATATATATATATATATATATATATATATATATATATATATATATATATATATATATATATATATATATATATATATATATATATATATATATATATATATATATATATATATATATATATATATATATATATATATATATATATATATATATATATATATATATATATATATATATATATATATATATATATATATATATATATATATATATATATATATATATATATATATATATATATATATATATATATATATATATATATATATATATATATATATATATATATATATATATATATATATATATATATATATATATATATATATATATATATATATATTATATATATATATATATATATATATTGCACATCGCCACCGCTCACGGGCAGAGTCAATTCAAGTAGGGGATATCTTAATTATAAAAGGATAGGAAAAAAAATCCTACAAGTCCCACCTAACGCAAATTTCTCCTGTGAGGACAGACTTGGGCTTGAAAGTAATTGAGATTAAATTCGGCAAGAAATACAGAAGATGGGAGAGAATTCCACAAAACAGAGGTGACTGGAAAGAAGGAGGCACCACATGTGATGAGACTTTAGTTGCCAATGTCCACACAAAATTCATGTGCAGACAACCCTTGTGCTACGAGGACGTCGTGAAGGTGAAGGTATACGAGTGGTAAGTTCAATCAAACATTTTACGCTGTAGTACCTGTAGAAAAGAGACAAACAACCAAAGTCACATCGTAAAGATAAAGTTCAGTGAATTAGTAAGAGCGAAACAGTTTATAAGTCTTTTAGCTTTTGACTCAACCCTATATATATATATATATATATATATATATATATTATATATATATATATATATATATATATATATATATATATATATATAGGGACCGACCGGGGCCGGGGCCATGGCCGGGGTTATGGCCGGGTTACCTAAAATTTGTAAAGTAGTCAAAAGCACTGAAATTTTAGGTTAAGAAAATTAGATATAAGGTTTATTTAATTGTAAGGAAGGAGTAGAATAGCAACATTCACTTAAATTAATGATTATATGCATTTTCTCTAAAAAAAAAATCAGAAAATTACAGTTTTGTATATTTAAAGTTTAAAAAAAGTACAAAAATTAAAAAAAAAATTATTCTAATTCATAATAGTGATTTAACACGTTTACCTAGGTAAGACCCAAAGGTAAAGTTTGAAAAAATGTAAGATATAAAATTATCAATTTAACCTGTATTTATACATTTCATTGTTATTTTATTGCTATTTATCAAACTTGTATCATTTAGCTGCATTATTTAAAATTATTATTTTGTTTATACTTTCAGTCAATATGGCTAAAAGATTCAGCTTCTGCAGTATTTGAAATACTTTACAATGTTTCAGGATAGGCTCGAAATAGCTAAATGTAACATCTGCAGTCAGAAAATTAGAAGAGAATCACCGGGTGCTACAAGTAAAAAAAATTTCAACCAAATCTTTTTGGAGTATCTAAAATCAAAACACAAAGATGAACATTCACTAGCAGAAAGGAGCGGTCAAAAGAAACAGAAAAAAAAAAAATCTTAATTTTCTTATATTTTGTTTGAAATTTTTTTTTTATTATTTGACTGATTGAGCTGAAATTTTCAAAGTATGTGAATTTTTTCACGAAGTTCTGAGTTGATTTCGAGTATTTTTTTGAGTCTATAACGGTTTGAAACTTTTTTTTTTTTTTTTTTTTTTTTTTTTTTTTTTTTTTTTTTTTTTTTTAATTAAAAGTTCACATCTCATGGGCATTGCCCTATTCGAGGAGAGGAACTTTTCTAGGTAGTATATACCTAGGATCCCGAAGTGGGATCGAACCGGCGCCCTCAAGCACGTGAGTCAATCACTTTACCGTTTGAGCCACGGTAAACGTGTAAAAGGGAGAGGTAGAATGGGGGACAGAATAGTTTGGGTAAGATTAAGGTTAAGAAGAGACTATTATTTTTTTTGTTCCTATGCACCAGTAGTAGGAGCAAATGAAAGGGAGAGAGAAAGGTTTTGGGAGAGTCTGAGTGAGTGTGTGGGAAGTTTTGACGGTTGGGATCATGTTTGTCTGTTGGGAGATTTGAATGCAAGGGTGGGTGTAAGAAGGGTGAACAGGGTAATAGGACCATTTGGAGTGGAAGGGGTAAATGAAAATGAGACTGAAATGATTGGAATGTGTGCTGCAAGGGGTCTTATGATTGGAAATACAT
>SEYY01010091.1:10000-47500 GCA_009176605.1 Armadillidium nasatum
TAATATATATATAGCGGCTCCGTAGCTCAGTCGATCGAGCACTCGTTATAGCAAGTGAGAGGTCCAGGGTTCAAGGCCTGGTAGGAGCGGAAAACGTGAGCAGTTTCTCCTTGCGCTTAGCTCCAAATGACTCAATCGTTAAACGAGTACATCAGTGGAGTGCTCTTGCCACTGATGGGAATAATCTCCGGCATCCGCGATAGGCCTGGCCCAGCCAGCGGTATCCGTCGTGGGCCCTAGAAACCCAAGGATCTTCCTCGAAAGATCCCACTGACAGGAAGAAAGTCCTACCTCGGGGAAGGAGGTGATTATATATATATATATATATATATATATATATATATATATATATATATATATATATATATATATATATATATATATATATATATATATACTTATATTAATAAATTGTTTGCCCATTCAATATATTGATAATGCAACGTCGATACCTCTAACGGATAGACCTATATAACACTGCAACGTCAATCATTCAGGCTATGACAAGTCAAATTAGAAAGTACGTTAGGTAGGCTAGAAAGACTAAATAATAATAATAATAATAATAATAATAATAATAATAATAATAATAATAATAATAATAATAATAATAATAATAGTAATAATAATAAAAATAATAATAATAATTATATTAATATTAATATTAATAAAATAATGATAATAGCAATGGTAATAATGATAATATTAATATTCGTAAATGTTTCGAAATATTAATATTTCCATAAAGACTGATTATATCTTCATGGGAGGTGTCTGTGATATTTTTCCCTCTTATTTTGATTCTTGTCCAGGGATTTTTATATTTAATTTTAGAAAGGTTGAGCGGAAGTGGTGGGAAGTTTTGATTTGAGATTTTATTTGTGGAGCGTTAAACTGCGCGGTTTTTCTTACTCTAACTGTTTTATTCATTTTGGAGAAGTCTGATGAAGACGTATTTGCGAAGGCCTAACTCCTTTTTTATTTTCATAAATTTTACATAATTTTCATTTTAAATTTTATTCTTTTTGTGGAATTTGATGCGGTTACTTTATTATTGTTTTGTTTTTATATATATATATATATATATATATATATATATATATATATATATATATATATATATATATATATATATATATATATATATATATATATATATATATATATATATATATATATATATATATATATATATATATATATATATATATATATATATATATATATATATATATATATATATATATATATATATATATATATTGGTTTCAAGTCGTGCATAGAGAGAGTAAGGACAAAATCTTAAACAATATGAAGCAAGAGTTTCCTTTTTTATATATATCAATGTATGAGTGAGCGTTTCTCTTCTTGAGTTATTAGCAAATGAATAAGACATAAGGGAACATATTTAAAAAAAATATTTTAAATAGTTTCTTCATCTTCTTAATTTATATTCATATTTTCTGCACGAAAATTAATTTAAGCAAAGTAAATTGATGTTTGTAATTAAGTTAGAAAGAAAGAAGAAAAGCAAAACAAGAAATATTATAAGAATTAGTCAGCTTTATCTCAGTGGAAGAGATTGTTTTCTTGAAGCTTTTTCTCGAGGTATTTCTAAAGTCACTGAACAAAACGGAAAAATAAATATTTATAGTTATAAATAAAAATAAGTTTTATCGTCTATTACAGTATTAACAGTTATAAATAGACTAACTTTGAATAGTTTCTTTTACAAGGAGTATTATTTACTTTCACCACCAATCATTATGAAACCTATTTTAGATAAAATTATCTTATACAATTTAAATGCAAAAATGTATTATTATGACATGTGAATTGAATAAATATTGAAATAAAAATAATATATTAACATCTTATTATTAATTATATGAATTTTTATATTACAGGTATAAATTAATTTTATTGCTCAAATTTGCAATTAAAATTTATAAAAATTTTTAAATGAATTTTTTATTACAGGTATAAATTAATTTTATTGCTCAAATTTGCAATTAAAATTTATAAAAATTTTAAAATGAATTTTTTATTATTAATTGTGTGTTGCATTTTATTAAATAAATATGCAAGGAGTGAATTAAAACTATGCTATTATGAGGGAGATCCATACGTCAAACAGTAAGTATGAATTAGTGTTCAATTGATTAGTTCTAAATGCTATTTCAAATAAAAAAAAAAATTACGCTTTTTTTTTTTAAATAATTATAAATTATATATATATATATATATATATATATATATATATATATATATATATATATATATATATATATATATATATATATATATATATATATATATATATATATATATATATATATATATATCAGAGGTGGGCGAGCAAATTTTAAAATTTAGAGCGCAAACTCAAAAGCGCAAATTTTAAAAACTTTGTCCGCAAATGCAAAAGCGCACATTTTTTCAAAAATTTAGTCCGCAAATGCAAAAGCGCACATGTCCGCAAATAAAAAAAAATTTTTAAAGCGCAAATTTTGGAGCAAAAAAAAAAAAAAAAAAAAAAAAAAAAGAGCGCTAGGATGTAAAGATGAATTATTTTTAAATTTTATTTGATAAATGCAAATATATAACAAAAAATGAGAAAGAATTTATTATTATTTATTCAGCCATCTATGATCTCTTCCTCCTCGTAGCTCTCCTCTTACATTCTGAAAAGGGTCATATTCCCTTTCATGAAAATAAATTTTTCAAAATTGCTGGATGCAATGGCTGCCCTCTTTGGTCTTAGAATGTCAGAGCCTTGACTAAACAACCTCTCCACGGCCACTGAGCTGGGTAATGGGGTATTATACTTCATAAACAAATCCACCCAGACCTCTTGGTATTCACATGGAAAAAGGTTCCTAGTGAGAGTGGTATTGTGGTGAACATCTACTTGCATCCCAGCTATCCAAGGTTTGCCGCAACTTCTCCTCCAGAGGTGTCTGCTGGATAAATGGGGCCTTCAGTTTCTGAAAAATTTAGAAATGATATCAAGAACTCAAATCTTTTTAAGTTTCATTTGAACATTATGTCAGTGTATTATGAATATATATATATATATATATATATATATATATATATATATATATATATATATATATATATATATATATATATATATATATATATATATATATATATATATATATATATATATATATATATATATATATATATATATATATATATATATATATATATATATATATATATATATATATATATATATATATATATATATATATATATATATATATATATATATATATATATATATATATATATATATATATATATATATATATATATATATATATATATATATATATATATATATATATATATATATATATATATATATATATATATATATATATATATATATATATATATATATATATATATATATATATATATATATATATATATATATATATATATATATATATATATATATATATATATATATATATATATATATATATATATATATATATATATATATATATATATATATATATATATATATATATATATATATATATATATATATATATATATATATATATATATATATATATATATATATATATATATATATATCATCATCATCATCATCATCATCATCACCGTCCAAACCGGTAGGCTGGCGCCTGTCGGGTGCTACTCCTCCAAAATCTTCTCCACGCATTTCTGTCCTCAAACATTCGGTTGTCTTCCACCTCTTCCAATGTCTTGTTCCTTCGTTGTATGGCTTCTTCTATCGCCTCCATCCATCTCTTCCTTGGTCTTCCCTTCGGTCTCCTTCCTTCTGGTCTCCATTCCAGCATCTCTCTCAGTCTCTCTCCCTCCCCCATTCTCTTCACGTGACCAAACCATCTCAGTTGGTTTCTTTCTATATGCATTCCAAAATTGATTCCACCCCAAATTCCTCTCTCACCAGTTCACTCCTCATTCTATCTCTCAGTGATATATATATATATATATATATATATATATATATATATATATATATATATATATATATATATATATATATATATATATATATATATATATATATATATATATATATATATATATATATATATAAGACAAGAGATGCTTAAAGTTTGTTCTAAATTATAAAAATAGCTCACCTTAAATGGGTCCATTTCAGATTCATTCCCATCACCTTCAGTGCCTTGATGTGGAGGAGTAAAATTCGATGCAATATTACACTTTATTTCCTCCAATATCCTCGTCTTGACAGCTGGATACTTCCCCCTATTTAACCTATGTGCCACTCCGAATTTGAAGTGAGGGTGCAGAGCTGTTGCCATAAGTAAATCACAATCATCAAAAATCCTGCTGAACCTCGGTTCAAATCCCTTTTCTTTCCCTTTGTTTGGCTTTGGCTGCTTTAGTAAGTAGTTGACTAAGCTTTTTGGCATAGTTAAGTTTTTTCACCTCTCGTTGCAATTCCACGAGATTGTCCTTGAGGAGGAAGAGGTTAGGCAATAGAACCCCCACGTACGCATTCTTCTCATCCTGCAACATATCCAGCCTAACAGCAATAGGCGTCATTATTTCGATGTACTCGGAAATTACCTCCTTGTCAGTTTTATTAAATATTGGAAGACAAGGCTTTTGTTCCATACAAATAAACCAATAAACCAATAAACCAATAAACAAAATATTCAATAAACCATATATATATATATATATATATATATATATATATATATATATATATATATATATATATATATATATATATATATATATATATATATATATATATATATATATATATATATATATATATATATATATATATATATATATATATATATATATATATATATATATATATATATATATATATATATATATAATATATATATATATATAATATATATATAATATATATATAAACAATATCTTTTATTATCGAGGACAATTTGATATTTTTTAAATATCGATATTTTTTTATATATCGGCATTCCTAGTTTAAGTATTAACTTTTAATTAGCAGAAAGAGTAATAAAATTTGGCTGATTAAATAAGCAAACTGAAATATAAGCCCAAAATAGTTTTTTATTAAGAAAAATGATGAAGCGCAAATTGGTAAGCGCTAATTTCAAAAAACTTCCGCAAAAGCGCAAAATATTTTTTAAAGCGCAAATTTGCGCTTTTGCGCTCTTAAAAAATGGTTAAGCGCAAAATGCAAAAGCGCACATTTTCGAATTTTAGCGCAAAGCGCAAAAGCGCAAATTGCGCTTTTGCGCTCTCATTTGCGCTTATGCCCACCTCTGATATATATATATATATATATATATATATATATATATATATATATATATATATATATATATATATATATATATATATATATATATATATATATATATATATATATATATATATATATATATATATATATATATATATATATATATATATATATATATATATATATATATATATATATATATATATATATATATATATATATATATATATATATATATATATATATATATATATATATATATATATATATATATATATAGAAAATAACCCCTAATTGGCTTAGCCCTCGGGGTGATACGGTTGGCTAGACCATTACGTTTCATTTTCTTTTTATTATTTCCTTATGGCGTATCAAGTTCTCAAGCGATCACTAATGTACTCTCATCTCATATTGAAGTGTTTATGTTCCCAGTTCCCCCACTCACTTCCTTCATATGTTCCCTCAAATTTGCAAGCGCTTACTAGTTCATTATCTTTAAGCAAATAATGAACAAAAAGTTGCCTCGGAAATGCTTGGAAAGGTTTCATAAAACATTCAAACACTGCCCCTCATCTACCCCATTCCCATCATCACTAAGGAGTTGATGGACTCCGTGATAAGGTTGGTGCCACAAAGTTTGTTGTTGACTTGCCCTTGTGCATGGTCTTCTTTTTTAATAATTTTTGCAGCATTCGCGGTCTGTTTTCTAATTTTCACTTTGTTGAACGCTTCCTCTTTTAATCTGGACCTCATCTCTTGTTCTTATCTTAATCACAAGTGTTTGAGTGCTCTGACAGCAAACCATAATGTTTTTTCCTACGTCTATATCCTGTATTTTCAGTCAAAAGTGAATGTAGCATTTGTGTGCAACTAAGTGTCTGTTCTCATGTCTTTAATTTGGAGTATTCTGAAAATTCTATACTTTAAGGCTTAAATTTCTTGCAACTCTACAACTAAATTCATTTGTTCTGTCTTCTTATCTCCTAACTCTACAGACAATAAATATTTCTTCTATTAACTCTAAATTTTA
Source organism: Armadillidium nasatum (assembly GCA_009176605.1). NCBI lineage: Eukaryota > Metazoa > Arthropoda > Malacostraca > Isopoda > Armadillidiidae > Armadillidium > Armadillidium nasatum. The sequence goes on from SEYY01010091.1 coordinate 16,324, forward strand.
TCTTCTCCACCTTACTCCGAAATCAAAACATCCGCCAATGGTTTTCATCTAGTTCTAATTATCCAGCTGACAAACTCGCCTACGAGTTTTCTATTCAGTTGGTGCATTTCCCTACCCATATCCCTGATCGCCTTGGTGATGAACCAACATATTTAATCTTTTCCTTACTTCTTATGCTTCTCTTTATACTGTTAAACTCTTTCCTCCTCTGGGTTCATCCGATCACCTTCTTATCTCTGTATCTTGTACTGTCTCTTCAAGTCTTCTGCAAGAACCACCTCAGCCGTCGGCGAGGAGACGTTTCTGGCATTGCAGTTGTACTTTTCTGATTTCCCATGGAATGATTACTGTTTCCATAGGAGGCTCTCGAAATGTGCAGAGCGCATGATCTGTTAAATGGGTTTGCATTCCATATTCTTTTCATTCCACTAACCTTCTACTAAACCTAACAAACTTTGATTTAACTTTGCTTGTTCTGGTGCTATTCGACGCATGGGTGCTGTCTTCAGGGACTTCCATCGTCTTCCAACTCCAGAAACTCATGCAACTTATATTTCATTCCTGTATCTTGGAAATTGTTTTCTCCGCAACATTAAAATCTTACTACCCGGTTTAATTAAAATGCAATAATCTTTCTGTTTCTTCTTCCTCACTCCCTTTCTAGAATTTTGCAAAAAATGTCAACTCTAACTCTGTTTCTTCCTTTTTTCATTCTTTAGTATCTTTAACGGTACAACTGCCGTTTTGCCTTCCTGTAAAGTTGAACTACTTGCTCATAACTTTTGCTCACAATTCAGATTTAGAAGATTCTGGAGCAGTTTTTACTACTTCAACTCTATCCAACTCTTTTATGGGGAAGGTCCAGTTTTAAAACATTTTAAATTTTTGATGGATTCTTATGAAATTTTCAGGATATATGCATTCCTGAGGTTTTTATGTATCAATAAAGGTTTTAAAGTTTTTAGGAACATTTTCCGACCAAAAAATTGAATAGCGAGGCCAAATAACCACTTGTCGAAAATGGTTATATGCTCTTGAATTTCAAAATGTGAAAAAATTAGGATAATTTACCCTTGCGGACAAAAAAAAAAAAAAAAAAAAAAAAAAAAAAAAAAAAAAAAAAAAAAAAAAAAAAAATTTTTTTTTTTTTTTTTTTTTTTTTTTTATTTTTGGCAGATGTTTATAGGAGGTTTAGAGCTATATCTTTCTCTCAATTTATCAATCAAAGCTATTTATTCTCTTCGAGATTTGGCCTCTTAAATTTTTTAAATTTTAAAATTTCTTTGAAAATTGATCAAATTTGAGAGGGTATATCTTGAAGAGAACAAATAGTTTTGAATGATGCATTGAGAGAAATTTGTAGCCTTCTCCACCCTTTATACAAAAACCAAAAATAAAGAAAGTTGTAAGTGTATTTTTTTTTGTCGTGAAACATAAATTTTCAAAAATTTCTTTAATTAAAATTTTTTTTTGTCAGAAAAAAGAGCATATAACTTTTTTTTTCTAAAATCAGATATCAAATTTTTGTTAAAAGCTTTTGTAGCTAATATATTTATGAATAAATAGTTCATTTTCAGGTCATTTTGATTAGTGGTTTGGCCCCACTATTCATTTAATTAAAACATGGGTAAATTTTCAAGAAAACTTTTAGACTGTTAAAAATACAGAAAAACGTTAGCGTGTTGAAATGCATAGACCTTGCAAATTTTAGGGTAATCGTTCGGGAATTAAAATTTTTAAAAAAAATTGCAATTTCTTCTTCTAAAGACGTTATTTCTGTTCCTCTGAACTTAGCACTAAGAAGGCTTACGGTAATTATGATATCCATCCTTTGGTTCTCAGAACTTGCACTCACGAGCTTGGACCCTGCCTTGATAAATTATTTCGACAATATTTTTTCTGCTTCAACTTTCCCTTCTTGCTGAAAACGTGCGGTCATTCAACCTGTGCCGAGGAAAGGGGACCCTTCTGAACCCTTTAACTACCATCCCATTTCTTTTACCTTCGTTCTTTCTAAAATTTTCGAATGTATCCTTTAACAGGAAGATTTGGAAACATCTTAATTCTTCTAATCTTATCTCTGATGGCCAGCATGGCTTTCGTAAGAAAACCTCCACTGATGATGTTCTTTCTCTTCTCTCTGAAATTTGGTCTTTCGCCCTTCGGCATTTTGGTGAATCTATTTCTATCATGCTGGACATTTCGAAAGCTTTCAGATAGAGTCTGGCACAAAGTTTTGATTTACAAATTGCCCTCTTTCGAAATCTATCTTTCTCACTCTGGCCTTCTCTCTGATTTCTTTAACGGCCGTTCTATAGCAGGTGCTGTATACAGCCACGTTTCATCCTCTTAATCTACTAAAAGTTGGGTTCCTCAAGGATCTGTCTTATCCCAACACTTTTTCTGCTTTTCATTATTGACCTATCTCTTACTTCATCTCATATTAACTTCTATGTCGATGACTCCATGCACCATTACTCTTTTCAATTTGAAAGGAGCCCCTACCAGCAGCAGTTAATAGACGGAAACATACAACTCAAATATTCACCTCCATTTAATATTCTCGATGTTTCTTTATCGCGTAATCTTTTCGTGGAAAGATCACATTATTTCTCTTTCTAAACAAGCTTCTAAGAGGTTAGTTTGCTTCATATCACCATCAGAATGTATTTACTCCACCACAGTTGCTTACACTTTATAGGTGTGTTTTCGCCCCAGAGTGGAGTGTGTCTCATGTATCTGGGGTGGTTCCACTCATATATTTCTCATTGAAAAGGGGAAGTCTACGGCTTTTCGTCTTATCAACTCTCCTGCTCTCATAAATTCTTTACAGCCATTTTTTAGCCCGTCAAATTGCTTCGTCACTCTTTCAATACTATTGCTATTACAATAGACACTATTCTTCTGAATTCTTCCGTCTCACACCCCCTCTATCGAGAAGGGCTCGTACGACACATCTTTTGACACAGTCACATTTTTTCTCTGTCCAACTCTGTTACCTCAGACTTAACCGCTATGTTCACTTTTTCATGTACTCTACTGTAAAGTCTGGAACACACTCACTTTATCAATTTTCATGGCTTCCTATGACTTAAACACCTTTAAACGCCGTGTATCGTGATATGTCATCCTTTAATTTGATTAGATTTCCGATTTTCTCCCTGACTGGTGGAAATTACAAAAGACAAAATGTGAAATATATATATATATATATATATATATATATATATATATATATATATATATATATATATATATATATATATATATATATATATATATATATATATATAATATATATATATATATATATATATATATATATATAATATATATATATATATATATATATATATATATATATATATATATATATATATATATATATATATATTATATATATATATATATATATATATATATATATATATATATATATATATATATATATATATATATATATATATATATATATATATATATATATATATAATATATATTATATATATATATATATATATATATATATATATATATATATATATATATATATATATATATATATATATATATATATATATATATATATATATATATATATATATATATATATATATATATATATATAATATATATATATATATATATATATATATATATATATATATTATATATATATATATATATATATATATATATATATATATATATATATATATATATATACACAGTTTGATTTTCTTTTTTTTGGAATGGATTGCACAGCACATTCCTGCGATTGGACTGATAGTAATTCTGATTGTAATATAGGAACATCTTCAAGAGTGCTTAAATGGGAAACGGATATTTTTGAAATAGGATTTGAACCACCTGAATTTAAAAGGCCAAAAGAAATAGTTATAAACATCGATTTAAATAAGGATTATTATATAAAGGTAAAAATTCTTTTTTCTTATATATATATATATATATATATATATATATATATATATATATATATATATATATATATATATATATATATATATATATATATATATATATATATATATATATATATATATATATATATATATATATATATATATATATATATATATATATATATATATATATATATATATATATATATATATATATATATATATATATATATATATATATATATATATATATATATATATATATATATATATATATATATATATATATATATATATATATATATATATATATATATATATATATATATATATATATATATATATATATATATACCACTATATTAAACCGTGAAATCATTTTGTATACTTTTTATAACTGCTATTTGAGGATTCTAACCAGGGCCTAAAAGATGGAAATCCATTGTGCTTACCGCTACACCACCGATGGTTCAAAAGGAAATCAACCAGAACTGCTACTGACGTATCGCCTAGTGAATCAGCTCCGGAAGATCTCCCCGACTACAACTTGGGCGTAGGGTTAGCTTGGCCAAGGCTATATTCTCGTACCGCAGATACAGTTGTTATTATTTTAATTTCCAATATTTTAAACCGTGGAATCATTTTGTATACTTTTTATAACTGCGGTGGTATAGCAGGTTAGCGCAATGGATTTCCATCTTTTAGGCCCTGGTTCGAATCCTCAAATAGCAGTTATAAAAAGTATACAAAATGATTCCACGGTTTAAAATAGTGGAAATTAAAATAATAACAACTGTATCTGCGGTACGAGAATAGAGCCTTTATGGTGTTTTCAATATGGGTTACCCCCTTCCCCACCTTCAGTCCTCCAGTCTCCATTTGACTTTTTTTTTTTTACAAAATCCTTTATAAAATATATAATCATTTAATTTTTTTACTTTTTCCTTTTGGAAACATATGTAGAAATCGAAAGGGCACAAGTTATATAAGATTATTGGTGGTTTAGGTGGTTTAGCATTCCCGAAGTCACAGAAAAATTTGAAATTTTCCTTTTTTGTAAATTTTAATTTTCAAGTGAATGTTTTTATATGAACCGCAATATATAGCTTTTGGGATCAAACTTTTTGAATATCTTCCTCTAACTATCTCTAATTCACATAGAGAGTTTGAAAAACATCTATGGGCTCATTTTTTTAAGCAAATATTTTGAAGTGATATTTCGAGAAAATGGCAGAAAGCCAAAACTCTTGTTGCAGTCAATGAACAACATTTCATGTTTGAGTGGTCATATCTCAGTAACCATTTAGAAATTATCAAAACTAATTACATATATTCAGAATTTTATTATAGGGGACAAAAATAGATTTAAAATATTTTTATTTTAAAAATATTCCGTTAAATAAAAATACCTCTTATAAGGAGAATTCCTGCAAGTTTATCACTGGGAAATGATTTTCTCCCATTCCATTCCACCTTAAAGATAATATTGGAGAATGTTCTGTAGATAGATAGAAAAAAAATTCCATGAAAAATCTTAGATATAATTTGTCTAATATTAAATACTTAAATTTTTTTTTTTCATTACTTCGTAAGTTGCTAAATATTAATATTATGTAAAGACAATTAAATAAGGTTAATAGTAGTAATAATTATTTTTCTCCAATAATAATGAAAGATGGATTTATCGGAACACTGTGCATAAATATTCTATAAGTACAGTCGTGAACAAAAGTTCGTTCCTATTAGGCTGGAAATAAATATTTATATAAAATGGGGATCATTTCAGGTTCAGCCAAAAACAGTTCAATTAAGCCCCTCTCAATGTTTTTTTGTCTTTTTATTCAAAATAGAGCTTTCATGAAATGATTTCCATTTTATATAAATATTTATTTCCAGCCTAATAGGAACGAACTTTTGTTCACGACTGTACATTAGTTTAAAGTCCCAGTTAATCCCATCAATTTAGACAGCAACTTACCTCCGCAAAAGCAAGTGTGTTATCTTTCGATGAAGAATTATATCATTTTCAGCTGGTTAGGTAGTCATCCTTAGATGTTACTCTCTTCTTAAATGACATGGTGGTACAAAGCAAGTAAGAAATCAGTTCGAAATTTTTTGTTGGAACTCTCTCTTAATCTTCCTGAATTTCATTTTTTACTCTGGAAAGCTTATTTCTGGAATTAAAGCAAAAATTTATCCAAAACTTCCTACCCATAGTTCAGACTAAAGAAAAGTAGCAGTTTCATGATGCGATATCTATTATCCATGCACAGCGAATCCTGGATGAAATATTAATTTTGTGCAACATATTTAGATCAGGAAAACATTTTAAAAATTGATTAAATTTTTTTCCTTTATACGAGACATAGTCCTGAGGTAGTTTCAAAGAAGTTAGACATGTGTTACCTGAAATGTCTTTGTCTTAGAAACCGTTAGCAATTATAAATAGCTAATTACATATTTGGAATCAGGAAATTATTTTCTATAAAATATACCAAAAAATATGAAAAAAGAAGCAAATTTTTTTTTTGTAGTTGCCGTATGTCACCAGACTCAAGGTCGTTCGATATGCGTTACTTGAAAAAATATTTCCTCAGTAACCATTTGGAATTATGAAAAACTAATTTTACAGATTTGGAAGAAAGAGAAAAATTTAATTTTTTTTAATTCATTTGTGGATGCCGTATTCGGAAAGGTTTCATTTTAAAAGCCTTATTATCCTCAGGAACCGTTTGAAATTAGGAAAAGCCTCTTTCATATTTGGAATCAGCAAAGATTAGGAATAGAGGAAATTTTCACCCCAAAAGTGGTGGTTTTCGGTTGCAGCGTTCCCTATTTTGACAAAACGGAGGTTAAATAAATAGGACAAGAAGTTAGAAGGATTGAGAGAGGTCCTCATTTTTGGCACAGGCTGAATGATCTCACGTTTCCAGAAAGAGGGGAAGGTCGAAATGGAGAGACAGAGACGAAATAGTTTGCCAAAGCAGGGTGCAAGCTCACAAGAACAAGTTTGGAGAACTGGAGGAGGAATACTATCAGGCCAACATGCTTTCTTTGTATTAAGCTCAGAAAGAGCAGACACAATATTTTATATATATATATATATATATATATATATATATATATATATATATATATATATATATATATATATATATATATATATATATATATATATATATTATTCCTTTCTTTCCATACTTCTCTTAGGCTCCCAACACTTTCATTCTATCTACCACCCTACTCCTTTATTTCTTTTTCTGTCCCACCCATACCTTCCACCAACATTCCTAGATATTTAAATTCATCCACCTCCTCAAGTTTCCTTCTGCTCACTTCCATATTCCCCCCATTCCTCCCTCTACATCTCATCCCCATCTCCAATCCTCATAACTTTACCTTTCGTTGGGTTGACTTTCAATCTCATGTTTGCACATTTATTTTCACTCTCTAATCAGTATTCTCAACATTTCTCCAGATTCTGCCACTAACACTGCATCATCTATATGTATATAGTTTAGCTCTCTTAGTGAAAGGTTGTTTTTTGTTAGTGCTCCAATGCAAGTATGTGCTTGTGCTTTTTTTTTTTTTGTTTTAAATGTGTGGTATGTTTTTAATTTTTCTTTAAGTGCACAGTGTTTTAATCTATTATTGTTTCTAATTTTAATTATAGGATATATTTTTATTGTCAGTGAAGTTCGTCATTTTCCGATAGTATGGTTTTTAACTAAGTAAACTTTTACAGTTTTAAATTTACTATATATTTTCTTCAGTCTTTTAATTAAATTTCTTTAGTATAAATTTATTTCATAACTGGTTTTGATAAATTATAGCTTTAAAATTTTTAATTTTGATTTTAATAGTTTTAATAATTTTAACATTAATTTTTTTAGATAATTTACGATATTTTGTGTTTGCGTGCGTGCGTGAGTGCGTGTGTGGGTGAGTGAGTGTGTGTGCGCGCTTGCGTGATTGTGTGTGTGCTTGTGTATGTTCTTCTTTTATGCCTAATTTGAGTGATCGTGGGGTTGGGCGTAGACGGGAGCTTTCTATTACCATTGCTAACGTTCGTGGCGTAAGATCTAATTTTGCGTCTGTTAAACACCACCTCACTACCTCTCGTCCTAACCTTTTGCTTCTCTCTGAGACCCAGGTGGACAGGGATTCTTTCTCTAGCAATCTTAATGTATCTAAATACTTTTTTCACAATTTCCGTCTAAATGGTGGAGTCTGTGCCTATATTAAAATTAACATTCCTGTTACGTGTCTCGTAAATCCTAGAATCTCCAAATTTCCATGTTTTATGGCTAAAAATCTTTCCTACTACTACAATTTTCTTGTGTTTCTGCTACTGCTCCTCTAATGGAATAGATTTGCAGTTTTTTTCAATATTTTACTACTTCTCACGAGACTGTCACTTCTTCTCCTTCAATTGCTGACGTCTTCTATTTATGGGATTTGAACGTACACCACACTCAATGGTTGGGTTCCTGCCATATTGATGAAGGTGGGAAAGAGGCCAAATTATTCAGCATTCTTAACGACCTGGAGCAATTGATTAGTTAACCCACACCCATTCCAGATCGTCCTAACCAATTCCTGAATACACTTGATTTATGCTTCACCACTACTCCTTCTAGATACAAATGCATCATTTTCCCTCCTATTGATAACTCTGACCATAATCTTACAGCTCTTAGTTATAATGCTCTCTCTCCAGCAGCTCCACCATGCCATAAACGTACATTCTGGCACTTTAATCGGGTTGAATTGGGGGGCAATGCTGCTTTGCTAACTATCATTGGAGTGAATCTGGCTCTGTCTCGGGGGACGTTTCTATCTCTGATGAAAAGGTAGGGTCCGTAATCCTTGACGGGATGGGCAGATTCATTCCATCTTCAACTAAAATCTTTTTCTCTTCAAAATCCATTGTTCGATGGCAACTATTCTCTTGTCCTTCGGGAGAGAGACAATGCTTATCGTGAATGGAAAAATTCTTCTTCTCCTATTACTCTTGCTAATTTTCAATACAGATCGGAATCGTTGCAGGGATGTTCTTAGACGGACTAAACTACTTTCATAAAAAGAAAGTGCGCTGACCTCCATGGATCTTCTATAGATAAAAATTTCTGGCCTCTTGTCAAAAATATCTCTAATAACTTCTAAAAATCTACCTTTCCTCCTTTTATTCGCTCTGATGGTTCTGTAGCTAATACTCCTTCTGAAAAGGCTAATCTCTTCGGCCTCCTTTTTTCATCTAATTCTACCCTTCTCGATTCTGGCATCCCTCCTCCTATTCCTTCTCCTTTCAGGTGTTCCATGCCTTTACTTGTAATCACATATGATCGGGTGTGTGGTATCCTGAAATCTATGAAGGTCAGGAAGGCCAGTGGCCCGGATGGCATTCCCCCTCGTGTTTTGAGGGAGTGTGCTTCCGAGTTGGCCCCTGTCCTCGTTCAGCTCTACTCTCTATGGCTTAATACTAATACTTTTCCTCAATGCTGGAAGTGTGCATTTGTTCAACCGATTCGATGAAAGGTAGCCGCTCTGACCCTTCTAACTTCTAACACTTGTGTTCTGTCTGAAATTTTTGAAACTCTCCTTAACTCTCATTTCCTGGATCATTTGGAGTCTCATTCTCTTCTCTCAGATCAGCAGTATGGCAACTGACGTTCGAGGTCAACGGGTGAGATACTTTCCTATCTTACTGATCCATGGTCTTCTGCCCTTAGGGATTTCGGGGAGTCTTGTGTGGTGGCGCTTGACATATCCAAGGCTTTTGACCGGGTATGGCATGCGTCGCTGCTCTCCAAGATCTCTTCCTTTGGGTTTCCTTCTCTTGTCTAGTTTTCTCTCAGATCGTTCTATCTCGGCAATTGTAGATGGAGCGACCTCTTCCTCCTTTTCTGTCAACTGTGGTGTTCCTCAGGGTTCTGCTTTATCTCAATCTTTATACTTACTTTTCATTAACGCCCTTCTCAACTGCACTTCTAACCCTGTTCATTCTTTTGCTGATGACTCAACTCTACATTCTTCTACTCATTTCAAATCTGCTCCTTCTTTTCCTTCTCATCTTCAACTTTCCGATTCTATTCTTGCCGATCTTGATGCGATTTTCAGGTTGGGTCATAGCAACCTTGTGAAATTCAACTCTATAAAAACTATAAATCCTCTTCGATGGCTCTCCCGTTTCACCTGTAAATAACATTAACATTCTTGGTCTAAGCATAAACAATAATCTTGTTTAATAATAACGAAACTGTCTTGGAAACCACATATCACAAGCGCTCTAAGAAGCTGGGAGTTCTGTTCAGATTGCGAGAATTTTTTTCTTCTGAGCAGTTACTCCAAATATATAAGGGTCTTATTCGCCCTCGTATGGAGTACTGTTCTAACATTTTGGGGGAGCTCCGGCTCCTCCTCTCTTTTTGATATGGTAGAGTCAAAAGCTAAAAGATTAATAAACTATCCCCTACTTTCAAACTCTCTTGACCCTCTATCTCTGTGACGTGACGTTAGCATGCTATCTCTTTTCTATAGGTACTACAATGGCAGTTGCTCGAGGGAATTGGCCTCTCGCCTTCCTCCACCGTTGCGCTGTCCTCGTTGCACAAGGGGTGCCCTGCTTTCGCACCAATTTTGTGTGGCCGTAGGAAATCCTAGGCTAGCCCGTTGTGGTGCCTCCTTCTTTCCAGCCACCTTTATTCTGCGGAACTCTCTATCATCATCTATTTTTTCTCCCGTATTTAATCTTCCACTCTTCAAGGCTTCCGTCTGCACCCACCTGAGGGTTGTGCGTTATGTGTGGTTAAACGAGTTCTCTCCCTATGTGTTTGCCCACTCCTTGAATAGGGCTCTCCCAGTGAGTGGTGGCGTTCTGTAAAAAAAAAATCATCTGCAAAAAGTAAAAAATTCACATCTCATTCACCCTCAATATTTCTCAACCCATTACCCTTCTCTTCTCTCTATATTTCCCTAACTGCACCATCCATCAATATATTGAAATAATCATGGCAACGTTACTAATCCCTACCTCAATCCCACTCCTATGCTAAACCAACCCGAAAGTTTCCTCTTCATCCTCACTCTTGATCCACAATTCACATTAAAAGCTTTGATCCCATTCAGTAATTTCTTTTTCAAATCCTTTTCTGTTAGTATTTCGAACAAATTCCCCCTTCATATGCTATCATATACAATTTATAAATACAGAAACAAGCATACCTCATTTTATATTTTTTTTACTCAATTTCTCGGTAATCAATCTCAGTGTGAATACCAGGTCCACACATTCCCTACTCTCCCTAAAATCCTCTTGTTCCTCGTACATTCCCTCACTTGTCAATTTCATTCTCGTCACTAACACCTTATTATAAATCTTTCCTATCACGCTCAACAGACTATTCTCCCTATAAATTTTACAAATCATCTTATAACGTTTTTCTTTATATATTTATACAATTCAAGGGCTCTATCACTCCTGAGGTACTCTCCCTTCTCTCCAACACACATTAAGTATTCTCAAAAACCAGTCAATCAACTCTCTAGGTCCCTCTTTTATCATTCCTCCATATATACCATCCATTCCTGCCAATTTTCCTTTCTTTACCATTCTCACCGCTACTTCCAGCTCCTCTTTACTAATATTTCTCTCCTCTTCCTCGCTAACTATCTTCCCCATCATTTTATACCTCTTCCCCTTTACAAATCTCTCCCCCTTCGTTCAACAATTCAATAAAGTGCATTTTCCATCTCTCTCCAACTTCATTCTCTCCCTGTAATATATATATATATATATATATATATATATATATATATATATATATATATATATATATATATATATATATATATATATATATATATATATATATATATATATATATATATATATATATATATATATATATATATATATATATATATATATATATATATATATATATATATATATATATATATATATATATATATATATAATGGGTTGGCCGAGCTCCGGAATTTTCCGCACCGCACCGCACCACACCGCACCAGGTCGTCGTGCACCGCACCGCACCGCACCAACTGTCATTTGTTGCGCACCACACCGCACCGCACCGGAAGCAAAATGCGGTGCTCTGCACCGCATCGCACCAAACTTTTATCTAAGCGCACCGCACCGAAATCAGCGCACCACGCATCCCACCGCACCAACATATACAATGCAACATATACAGAAAAACGTCTTAATTAAGTAAACTTTTCTCAACGGGTTAAAATATATGTACCGTGCAAATTTCATAAAAATCGGAGAAGAATTAAAAAAAAATATTTTAAGATGTCTTAAATAAACTTAAATATAGCAAAATGAAGTGGGGTATTAGGATACTGATTAAATCCAGATGAACCAATCAAACCCATTATCCGAAATTCGGAATTGTAATTTTATCCAAACCTCTCAAAATTAGAAATCTGCCATCCCACAATCTTCCTAAAGTCTGGAAACATATGTATATATAGAATCTGTCTTAAAGTAATGAATAAAAAAAATAAAAATATTACGCAATTTTTCTGCCAAGACTAATATACTGCAGCATATATATATATATATATATATATATATATATATATATATATATATATATATATATATATATATATATATATATATATATATATATATATATATATATATATATATATATATATATATATATATATATATATATATATATATATATATATATATATATCTTACGGAACAGAAGATTATCGCAGGATACAATTATTCGGTGCGGTGCGCACTAGGGCCCGCACCACGCAACGCACCGCACCGCACCGCACCGTTAATTTTTCTTTGCGCACCGCACCGCACGGCACTTTCATTTTTTCCTTCACACCGCACCGCACCGTGTTGCTGAAATAGTCTTGCGCACCGCACCGCACCGCACCAAAATGACTGCACCACGCACCGCACCGCACCGCACCGCACCGCACCGCACCCGGTGCGTCGGCCAACCTTAATATATATATATATATATATATATATTATATATATATATATATATATATATATATATATATATATATATATATATATATATATATATATATATATAGCAATAGTTTGAGTCTCTACAACCGAGCCAAACCAGTGGTAGGTTGTGGAATGTTTAATTACGGGATTCGAACCAACAACATTTTGACCACTGATCCGAATCTTTACCACTGGAACACACCACTGTTTAAAAATAAATGTACGAACTGAATTTCGAACCTTATATTTCATAAGTAATAACTTGAAACTCTACCACTGAACCAAATCATATACCTTTCAGTCAAAGTAAAACACTTTACCACTAAACCACTGTACCACTATATATATATATATATATATATATATATATATATATATATATATATATATATATATATATATATATATATATATATATATATATATATATATTAGGGATGGAGTGAAGTATCGGTATCGGCAGTATCGGCATTTTTTTGAGTATCGGTATTGGCATCGGTATCGGTATCGGCAATTACAGTATCTTATCGGTATCGGTAAAATTTTTGAACAAGAGTAAAGTATCGATATCGGTATCGGTAGTAGTATCAGCAAGTATCGGCTATATTTTTAAGTATCGGTATCGGTATCGGTATCGGTAAAAATTTTGGTATCGCTCCATCTCTAATATATATATATATATATATATATATATATATATATATATATATATATATATATATATATATATATATATATATATATATATATATATATATATATATATATATATATATATATATATATATATATATATATATATATATATATATATATATATATATATATATATATATATATATATATATATATATATATATATATATATATATATATATATATATATATATATATATATATATATATATATATATATATATATATATATATATATATATATATATATATATATATATATATATATATATATATATACATTGGGTGTAGAAGGGGCTAATCTTGAATCCGTGTATCACCAACTCTCTAACTCTTATCCTAAGCTTTTGCTTCTGTGGGAGACCAGCTGGACAGGGATTCTTTCTCTATCAATCTTAATATCTTTTAACTATAACATTTTTCCCAATTTTCGAGTAAATGGTAGAGTCTGTGCTTATATTAATATTAACACTCCTGTGAATTTCGAATTTCGATGATTTATGACTTAAAATGTCTTCCTACTACTACTACTACTACTACTACTACTACTACTACTACTACTACCACCACTTCAAAATAACACTTTCGTCTGTCTCGTATATTCAATTTCAAATAATCCTCTTTTCTTTTTGAATTTTACAATATTATATTTACTGTTTGTTTTAAATTCAATCACTTTATATAAAAATAGATTTCCTTTGGATATAGAAGTTGAAAAATAAAATTTTAATACAAGAAAGGATTTCTTCTTTAACCCAAAATATATTAAAACAAGTATTTTTGTATATTTTCCAAACAGATTAAAGCAGTGCTATATATAAATCGACTAAAACACATGTCCATCAATGAAGATCATCCGCAAAAACTATAATCGATAATCAAATATATATACTTAAATATTGTATGATTATGACATAAATTAAATATTAATGTATTTTTATTAAATATATTACATTTCATATTATTATAATATTGTGATTAAGAACTCATTTGTGGAGGTAAAGGCCAGATGTATGGAGATACCAATTGCTGTTTCCTCTTAAACTCAACTCTCACTTGTAAGCCTATTCAATTCTTTTTCTAAATATGTTTAATGAAGCCACCATAATATATATATATATATATATATATATATATATATATATATATATATATATATATATATATATATATATATATATATATATATATATATATATATATATATATATATATATATATATATATATATATATATATATATATATATATATATATATATATATATATATATATATATATTGCTAATAGCTTTGTCGCAACAGTTGTTGTGCCCATGTTGGCGTTGCTTGACCTTGGTTGGTTGCTCCTGTAACCCAGGAGCCCCAACAAAATGCCAATGTAGCCCCAGTAGGGGTAACAAGCACCCTCCTATGGATTTATATATATATATATATATATATATATATATATATATATATATATATATATATATATATATATATATATATATATATATATATATATATATATATATATATATATATATATATATATATATATATATATATATATATATATATATATATATATATATATATATATATATATATATATATATATATATATATATATATATATATATATATATATATATATATATATATATATATATATATATATATATATATATATATATATATATATATTTATACTTCACCTCTGGTGGGCAAACGCCAGAGGCCTACTAATGTTCCACCAGAGTTGGGGGAAAAGTCGGGAACATGGTCAAATCAAAGGCCGACATGACCTGATACACGGCGTTTGAAGGTGCCTAAGTCATAGGAAGTTGGGAAAATAGATGAAGGAAGTGTGTACCAGACTTTACCAGTAGAGTACATGTAAGATTGAGCATAGCGGTTAAGTCTGGGGTCAGAGAGTTGGACAGAGAAAGAATGAGACTGTGTAGAAAGACAAGTCGCATGAACCCTTCTTAATGGAGGAGGTATGCGACGAGAGAGTTCAGAAGAGCAGTGTCCATTGTAATAGCAATAGTATAGAGAGAGTGACGCAACATTTCGACGGGCAGAAAGAGATTGGAGAGAATTAGTGAGAGCAGGAGAGTTGATAAGGCAAAAAGCTCTAGACTCCACCTTTTCCAGGAGAGCTGTATGAGTGGAACCACCCCAGATGTGTGACGCATACTCCATACAGGGGCGAACAACACCCCTATACAGAGCAAGCAACTGGGGTGGTGTGAAGAAATACTGAAGGCGCCTCAGAACACCCAACCTCTTAGAAGCTTGTTTAGAAAGAGAGGTAATGTGATCTTTCCAAGAAAGATCACGAGAAAAAAAAACACCTAGAATATTAAGGAGAGATGAAGGTTTGAGTTGTTTGTTTTCGAAGAAGATATCGTAATTGTGTGGAAGATTGTGTCGAGTAGAGAGATGGAGGAATTGAGTTTTTGAGGCATTGAAAACGACCTTGTTTTCTCTGCCCCAATTTGAAATGAGAGATAGATCAGAGGTTAGTTACTCCAAGGCCACCGTTCTTGACTCTATTAACTGTTGCTGGGAGGGGCGGCTTTCAAAATGAAAAGAGTAATGAAGTGTGGTGTCATCAGCATAGGAGTGGATAGGAGATGAAGTAATAGAGAGAAGGTCATTAATGAAAAGGAGAAAAAGTGTTTGGGATAGGAGAGATCCTTGAGGAACACCACTATTAATAGATTTATAGGATGAACGGTGGCCGTCTACAACAGCTGCTATTGAACGACCAGAAAGGAAATCAGAGAGAAGGCCACAGAGAGAAGGATAGATTCCGAAAGAGGGAAGTTTGGAAATCAAAGCTTTGTGCCAGACTCTCTCGAAAGCCTTCGATATGTCCAGCGCCACAGCAAAAGATTCACCGAAATGCCGAAGAACGGAGGACTAAGAGTCAGAGAGAAGGAAAAGAAGATCACCAGTAGAGCGTTTCTTACGAAAGCCATACTGGCGATCAGAGATAAGATTAGAAGAACTGAGATGTTTCCAAATCTTCCTGTTAAGGATAGATTCAAAAACTTTAGAAAGAACGGAGGTTAAAGAAATAGGACGATAGTTAGAGGGCTGAGAGGGGTCCCCCTTCTTCGGCACAGGCTGAATGAGCTCACGTTTCCAGCAAGAAGGAAAGGTTAAAGTAGAAAGACATAGACGAAATAGTTTACCAAGGCAGAGTGCAAGCTCGGAAGCACAAGTTTCGAGAACCACAGGAGGAATACTATCAGGACCGTACGCCTTCTTAGTGTTAAGCTCAGAGAGAGCTGAAGTGACGTCTTTAGAAGAAATTACAATGTTAGGCATAAATGAGTTGGAGTTGGTTGAAGGAGTAGGAACAGCTCCGGAATCGTCAAAGGTTGAATTTAAGTCAAAAGTTTGAGCAAAGAGTTCAGCTTTAGAGGAAGGCAAAACGGCAGTTGAACCGTCAGAAGATACTAGAGGAGGAAAAGAGGAAGAAGCAAAGTTAGAGTTGACATTTTTTGCAAAATGCCAGAAAGGGCGAGAGGAAGAGGAGCCAGAAAAATTATTGCATTTTCGACGGAGAAAAGAGTTTTTGGTGTCTCGAAGATAGATTTTGCACGATTCCAGGATGAAATATAAGTTACGTGAGTTTCTGGAGTTTGAAGACGACGGTAATCCCTGAAGGTAGCATCCCTGCGGCGGATAGCACGAGAACAAGCAGAGTTAAACCAAGGTTTATTAGGTTTAGTAGAAGGGAAAAAATATGGAATGTACGCCTCGATGCCAGAGAGAATCACCTCGGCTATGAGCTCAGCACATTCCGAGGGACCCCTCCCACGGAAACAGTAATTATTCCATAGAAAATCAGAAAAGTACGACCGCAAGTCAGACCAGTTAGTGGCACCGAAATGCTATAAACGTCTCCTCGCCGAAGGCATGGGCCGTTCTTGCGGAAAATTTGAAGAGACAGGACAAGATACAGAGATAAGAAGATGATCGGATGAACCCAGAGGAGGAAAGAGTTTAACAGTATAAGGAGAAGGGTTTGAAGTTAGAAAAAGGTCTAGAATGTTGGGTTCATCACCCAGACAGTCAGGGATACGGGTAGGGAGATGCGCCAACTGCTCAAGGTTGTTCTTGATAGAAAATTGGAAGGCGAGTTCACCAGCTGGATCATGAGAACTAGATGAAAGCCATTGGCGGTGGTGAACACTGAAATCACCAAAAATGATGATTTCGGAGAAAGGAGAAGAAGAAAGAATGTGTTCTATTTTGGAGTTAAGATAATCGAAGAATTTTGGATAGTCTGTAGAGTTAGGAGATATGTAGACAGAACAAATGAATTTAGTTGTAGAGTTGCAAGAAAGTTTAAGCCATAATGTAGAGAATTCAGAAGACTCCAAAGTAGAAACACGAGAACAGACAAAATCATTGACCACATATGCGCAACATCCGCCTTTGGCTGAAAATTGAGAATAGAGACAGTAGGAGGAAACATAGTAGAGTATGCTGTCAGAGCACTCAGACACCTTAGTTTCAGTTAAGAACAAGAGATGAGGTCTAGAAGAAGAGAGGTGATGTTCGACAAAGTGGAGATTGGAAAAAAGACCGCGAATGTTGCAGAAATTAATGAAAAAGGAAGATCGTGCACCAGGGCAAGTCGGCTTAGACGTCTTGGTGGCGCCATCCCCATCACCGGAAGCCACCAACTCCCAAGTGGTGATGGGGGAAAGAGTAAATGAGGGGCAATATTTGGAATCCTCCCTTCTTGGATTCTCCGAGGCAGATTTATGTTTTGCCATTTTGATATATATATATATATATATATATATATATATATATATATATATATATATATATATATATATATATATATATATATATATATATATATATATATATATATATATATATATATATATATATATATATATATATATATATATATATATATATATATATATATATATATATATATATATATATATATATATATATATATATATATATATATATATATATATATATATATATATATATATATATATATATATATATATATATATATATATATATATATATATATATATATATATATATATATATATATATATATATATATATATATGGGATGGAGCGATACCAAAATTTTTTACCGATACCGATACCGATACCGATACCTAAAAATTCCCCGAAACCGATACCCGATACCCGATACCTGAAAATATTCCGATACTTGCCGATACTACTACCGATACCACTACCCATACCGATACCGATACTTTACTCCTATACAAATTTTTTGCCGATACCGATACCGATACTGGTATCGGAAAATATGCCGATACTTGCCGATACCGATACCGATACCGATACTTCACTCCATCCCTAATATATATATATATATATAATATATATATATATATATATATATATATATATATATATATATATATATATATATATATATATATATATATATATATATATATAATATATATATATATATATATATATATATATATATATATATAATATATATATATATATATATATTATATATATATAATATATATATATATATATATATATATATATATATATATATATATATATATATATATATATATATATATATATATATATATATATATATATATATATATATATATTATATATATATATATATATATATATATATATATATATATATATATATATATTATATATATATATATATATATATATATATATATATATATATATATATATATATATATATAGTTCACATCCACGGGCATTGCCCTATTCGAGGAGAGGAACTTTCTAGGTAGTATATACCTAGGATCCCGAAGTGGGATCGAACCGGCGCCCTCAAGCACGTGAGTCAAGCACCCTACCGTTAACACGGTATATATTTATATATATATATATATATATATATATATATATATATATATATATATATATATATATATATATATTATATATATATATATATATATATATATATAATAGAGATCGGTTTGTTCCTCGGGAACCTTATTTTTAGAAAAAATAGGATTGCAAACAATGCGTAGAAAGGCATACTTTAAAGTTATTAATATTTAGCATTCATTGACAAAAACAGAGTATACTGTTACTATTTAGAGGTAACAAATTTAATGTTAATTTGTCGTTTCGGGACAGCAAGGCCCATTTTCAGAAATAACGAATCTGTGAGAAGAAAATAAAATAGACATATAGTTCAGTTATGAGATAAATGTTAAATAAAATAAATTGAAAATAGTTATGAACATAATATAATAAAGCACATATTTAATTCACTAAGAGTAAACGGATTTATATTAGACACAAACAGGAGTGAGTATAATGATACACTAAGTTGAAAGGCGGATAATGAAATAATACATATGAGTAGATTATGATTTAGTTGGTTGGATGAATGATGTAATAGGATGGAGTATGGGTATTAAGTAGGGTGGCTGGGAGTCATGAGGTGAGGAGAATGTTGGAAGAAAGAGTTACATTAAGTTGGGGTTGGATTTTTTTAATGTAAAGTGATTCAAGGATTTTTTGATCGGATTCAGAGGGTGCAGATTTTAAAGTGGTAAAGTCGGAAAAACGGAAAGGAAAGGGTGATTATATTTTTGCGAGTGTTCACGGATGGAGAAGTCTTTAGGTGCTGAGGAAGGGTGATTAGTGCGGAAGGACGTACCCCTAAGCTTGTGGACTCGTAGTTGAAGTTGTAGGCGAGTGTGACCCACGTAGCAGGAACTGCATCCTGTGCACGTAAACTTATATACCACCGAGGGTTGTAGCTGGTCAGGTAGGACGTCCTTTTATGAGAGGAATGAGCCTATAGAGAATGAGTTTATTCCAATAAAGCGTGGATTAATTTGGGGAAAGAAACGTTGGAAAAGTAATTGGAGTCCTTTGTTGAGAGAAGGAGGTAGTGAGCTTGGGTATGGCGTTTTGAGGTGTTTTAGTAGTTTGGGAACTGTCGGTTAGGTAATTTAGGTCGATAGATCCTATAAATGAATTCATGTATAGTAGTGTCTTTGAGGTGAGTGGGGAAGAAGTTGAAAGTAAAAAATTCTTTTAGATATGTGAGCTGAAGGTGAAAATACCACCAAGAGGAACAGATGATTTAGGCTCTATGTAAATATCCAGTGATGATTGTGTATTTGAATGTGTAAGAGGTAGAGCTAAGGAAATTTAGGCCAAGGAGGGAAGTAGCTGGATATATTGATGTTGTGAAACCATTAGATGAGCGTGTTACCGTGATGTCAAGAAAGGGAGAGTTGGACACAGAAAGGATGTTCATGTCGCATGAACTCATGTCAAAGGAGGAAGTACGTGACGAGAGATTTTAGAAGAGCAGTGTTCATTGTAATAGCGATAGTATAGAGATAGTGACGCAACAATTCGACAGGCAGAAAGAGACTGGAGAGAATTTGTCAGAGCAGAAGAGCTGATAAGACGAAAAGATTCCACCTTTTCAAAGAGAGCTGTATGAGTAAAACCACCCCAGATGTGAGAGGCATACTACATACAGGGGCGAACAACACCACTATACAGAGCAAGCAACTGGGGTGGTGTGAAGAAATACTAAAGACGCCTCAGAACACCCAATCTCTTTAGAAGCTCATATAGAATTATAGGTAATGTGATCTTTCCAAGAAAGATCCAGAGAAAAAGAAACACCAAGAATATTAAGGAGAGATGAAGGTTTGAGTTGTTTGTTTTCAAAGAAGAAATCATAGTTGTATGGAAGATTGTGTCGAGTAGAAAGATGGATAAATTGAATTTTTGAAGCAGTGAAAACACCAAATTTTCTCTTCCCCAATTTGAACTACGAGAAAGATTAGATATCTGTTGCTTCAAGGCTACCCTCTTTGCATCTATTAATTGAAAGGAATAAGGCAGGGTGGAGTCAACGGCAAAGAAGTGGATAGGAGATGAAATAACAGATAGATGATCATTAATGAAAAACGGAAAATGTATTAGGAATAGGACAGAACCTTGAGGAACACCACTACTAATAGATTTAAAGGATATACTATGGTCGTCTGCAGCAGCTGCTATAGAACGACCGGAAAGGATATAAGAGAGATTGCCACAAATAGAAGGATAGATACCGAAAGATGAATGTTTAGAAATCCAACTTTTGTGCCAGGCTCTATCGAAAGCTTCGAAATGTCCAGCGTAACAGCAAAAGACTCACCGAAATGCCAAAGAGCAGAAGACCAAGAGTCAGACAAAAGGGAAAGAAGATCAGCATTAGAGCGTTTCTTACGAATGCCATACTGACGGTCAGAGATAAGATTAGAAGAATTGAAATGTTTCCAAAACTTCCTGTTAAGGATAGATTCAAAAACTTTAGAAAGAACGTATATTAAAAAAATAAGACGATAGTTAGAGGGTTGAGAGGGTTACCCCCTTCTACTGCACAGGTTTAATGAATGCACGTTTCCAGCAAGAAGGGAAGGTCGAAGTAGAAAGGCAAAGACGAAATAGTTTACCAAGTAAGGGTTCAAGCTCGGAAGCACAAGTTTTCAGAACCGCATGAGGAATACCTTCAGAACCATATGCATTTTTAGTGTTAAGCTCAGAGAGAGCAGAAATGACATCTTTAGAAGAAATTACAATGTTAGGCATAAATGAGTTGAATGGGATTGAAGGAGAAGGAATAGCTTCAGAATTGTCTAAGGTAGAGTTAAGGGCAAAAGTTTGAGCAAAGAGTTCAGTTTTAGTAGAAGATAAAATAGCAGTTGTGCCATTGAAGAAACTAGATTAGGGAAAGAGGAAGAAGCAAGGTTAGAGTTGACATTTTTTGTAAAATGCAAGAAAGGTAAAGAAGAAGAGGAACCAGCGAGATTATTTCATTTACGGCTGAGAAAAGAGTTTTTCGTATCTCGAAGAATAGTTTTTGCACGATTCCAGAATGAAATATAATTTGAGTGAGTTTCAGAAGTTTGAAGACGACGGTAATATCTGAAGGCAGCATTCCTACGGCGAATAGCGCGAGAACAAGCAGAGTTAAACCAAGGTTTGTTTGGTTTAGTAGAAGGGAAAGAATATGGAATGTACGCCTCCATGCCAGAGAGAATCACCTTTGCTTTGCGCTCAGCACACTCCGAGGTACCCCTCCCACGAAAGCAATAATCATTCCATGGGAAATCAGAGAAGTACAACCGCAAGTCAGACCAATTAGCAGCACCGAAGTGCTAGAAGGTGGCGGACGTTCTTGCAGAAAACTTGAAGAGACAGAACAATATACGGATATAAGAAGGTCATCGGATGAACCAAAGGAAGAAATAGTTTAACAGTATAAGGAGAAGGATAAGAGATTAGGAGAAGATCAAGTATGTTGAGTTCATCACCAAGATGGTCAGAGATACGGGTAGGGAGTTGCTCCAACTGCTCAAGGTTGTTCTGGAAAGAAAAGTTGTAGGCGAGTTCACCGGCTGTATCATGAGAACTAGATGAAAGCTATTGGCAGTGGTGAAAATTGAAATCACCTAAAATGATGATTTCGGAGAAAGGGGAAGAAGGAAGAATGTATTCTATTTTGGAGTTTAAATAATCGAAGAATTTTTTATAGTCAGTAGAATTATGAGATAAATAGACAGAGCAAATAAATGTAGTAGTAGAATTGCAAGAGAGTTTAAGCTATAAGGTAGAGAATTTAGGAGACTAAATTAGAGACACGTGAGCAAATAACATCGTTGCGCACATATGCGCAACAACCGCCTTTGGAGGATAGAGACAGCAAAAGTTTCCTGTCAGCACACTCAAGCACCTGAGTTTCAGTTAGAAACAAGATATGAGGTTTATAAGAAGAGAGATTGTGTTCGACAAAGGAGAAATTAGAAAAAAGACCGCGAATGTTTCAGAAATTAATGAAAAAAGAAGACCGTGCACAGGGACAAGCCGGTCCTGGTCATGGTGACACTATCCCCATCATCGGAGGCCGCCAACTTCCAAATGATGATAGGATGAGGGGTAAATGAAAAGCATTCTTTAAATGAAAACCCTCAAATCATTTCCGAGGCAGCTATGAGTTTCACCATTTTGTTTTGTTTTATTTTAGAAAGGTAATGTAGAGTAAGCGCTTGTAAATTTGTGGGAGCATGTGAAGAAATGGGGTAGAAAGGTAGTGGGAGCATAGATACTCCAGTATATGGCGAAGGTACACTAGAGACCCTCTGAGAAGGTGAAACGAGAAAAAGAACGAACAAAAGGGCAACGGAGTTAAACGGAATGGTTTAGCTCATCCTATTTCTCTGCGGGTTATGCCCAATGGGGGGGGGGTACTTGCATCTCTTCGGACGGAGCTACATCCTCCCCTATATATATTTATATATATATATATATATATATATATATATATATATATATATATATATATATATATATATATATATATATATATATATATATATATATATATATATATATATATATATATATATATATATATATATATATATATATATATATATATATATATATATATATATATATATATATATATATATATATATATATATATATATATATATATATATATATATATATATATATATATATATATATATATATATATATATATATATATATATATATATATATATATATATATATATATATATATATATATATATATATATATATATATATATATATATATATATATATATATATATATATATATATATATATATATATATATATATATATATATATATATATATATATATATATATATATATATATATATATATATATATATATATATATATATATATATATATATATATATATATATATATATATATGTCTCTCCGGTGGGCAAAGGCCAGGAGGCCTACCAAATTCCACCGGAGTTGGGAAAGGTCTATAATTATGGTCGATGGTGGCCGACGTGTCCAGACACACGGCGTTTGAAAGTATGCAAGTCAAAGGAAGTTGGGAAAACAGATGAAGGGAGTGTGTTCCAGACTTTACCAGTAGAGTATATGTAAGACTGAGCATAGCGGTTAAGTCTGGGGTCGGAGAGTTGGACAGAGAAAGGATGAGAATGTGTAGAAAGGCGTGTCGCACGAGCTCTTCTCAATGGAGGAGGTATGCAACGAGAGAGTTCAGAAGAGCAATGTCTGTTGTAATAGCGATAGTAAAGAGAGAGTGACGCAGAGAGAAAGAGATTGAAGAGAGTTAGTAAGAGCAGGAGAGTTGATGAGACGATATGCCCTCGACTCCACCTTCTCTAAGAGAGCTGTATGTGTGGAACCACCCCAGATGTGCGAAGCATACTCCATACAGGGACGAACAACACCCCTATACAGAGCAAGCAACTGGGGTGGCGTGAAGTAATTTTGAAGGCGCCTCAGAACACCCAACCTCTTAGAAGCTTGTTTAGAAAGAGAAGTAATGTGATCTTTCCAAGAAAGATCACGAAAAAAAGAAACACCAAGAATATTAAGGACAGATGAAGGCTTGAGTTGTGTGTTTTCGAAGAAGATATCATAGTTGTGTGGAAGATTGTGTCGAATGGAGAGATGGAGGAACTGAGTTTTTGAGGCATTGAAAACAACCATGTTTTCTCTGCCCCAATTTGAAATACGGGAAAGATCAGAGGTTAGTTGTTCCAAGGCTACCCTTCTCGAGTCTATCAACTGCTGTTGGGTGGGACGTTTTTCAAAATGGAAGGAATAATGAAGGGTGGAATCATCAGCATAGGAGTGGATAGGAGATGAGGTGATGGAGAGAAGGTCATTAATGAAGAGTAGAAAAAGTGTTGGTGATAGTACAGAACCCTGAGGAACACCACTGTTAATAGATTTAAAGGATGAACGGTGGTCGTCTACAACAGTTGCTATAGAACGACCGGAAAGGAAATTAGCGAGATCACAGAGAGAAGGATAGATACCGAAAGAGGGAAGTTTTGAAATCAAAGGTTTGTGCCAGACTCTATCGAAGGCTTTCGATATGTCCAGCGCGACAGCAAAAGATTCACCGAAATGCCGAATAGCGGAAGACCAAGATTCAGAGAGAAGGGAAAGAAGATCACCTGTAGAGCGTTTCTTACGAAAGCCATACTGGCGATCAGAGATAAGATTAGAAGAATTGAGATGCTTCCAAATCTTCCTGTTAAGGATAGATTCGAAAACTTTAGAGAGAACGGAGGTCAAAGAAATAGGACGGTAGTTGGAGGGTTGAGAGGGGTCCCTCTTCTTCGGCACAGGCTGAATGAGCGCACGTTTCCAGCAAGAAGGGAAGGTTGAAGTAGAAAGACAAAGACGAAATAGTTTACCGAGGCAGGGTGCAAGCTCGGAAGCACAAGTTTTGAGAACCACAGGAGGAACACCATCAGGACCGTACGCCTTCTTAGTATTAAGCTCAGAGAGAGCAGAAATGACATCTTTAGAAGAAATTCTAATTTTAGGCATAATTGAGTTAGAGGGGGTTGAAGGAGGAGGAATAGCTCCGGAATCGTCTAAGGTTGAATTAGAGGCAAAAGTTTGAGCAAAGAGTTCAGCTTTAGAAGAAGGTAAAACAGCAGTTGTGCTGTCGGAAGATATTAAAGGAGGGAAAGAGGAAGAAGCAAAGTTAGAGTTGACATTTTTTGCAAAATGCCAGAAAGAACGTGAAGAAGAGGAACCAGAAAGATTATTGCATTTTTTACGGAGAAAAGAGTTTTTTAGTGTTACGAAGGATAGATTTTGCACGATTCCGGGATGAAATATAAGTAGCATGAGTTTCAGGAGTTTGAAGACGACGGTAATCCCTGAAGGCAGCATCCCTGCGCGGATAGCACGAGAACAAGCAGAGTTAAACCAAGGTTTGTTAGGTTTAGTAGAAGGGAAAGAATATGGAATGTACGCCTCCATGCCAGAGAGAATCACCTCGGTAATGCGTTCTGCACACTCCGAGGGACCCCTCCCACGGAAGCAATAATCATTCCACGGGAAATCAAAGAAGTACGACCGCAAGTCCGACCAGCTTGCGGCACCGAAGTGCCACAAGCGTTTCCTTTCCGTAGAAAGGGGTCTTTCCTGCGGAAGACTTGAAGAGATAGAAGAGGATACAGAGATAAGAAGATGATCGGAGGAACCCAGAGGAGGAAAGAGTTTAACAGTATAAGGAGAAGGATTAGAAGTTAGGAAAAGGTCTAGAACGTTGGGTTCATCTCCAAGACGATCAGGGATACGAGTGCACCAACTGCTCAAGGTCGTTTTGGATAGCGAAAAGGAAGGCACGTTCACCAGCTGTATCATGAGAACTAGAAGAAAGCCATTGGCGGTGGTGAACATTGAAATCACCTAATATGATGATTTCAGAGAAAGGAGAAGAAGAGAGAATGTGCTCTATTTTGGAGTTTAAATAGTCGAAGAATTTAGCATAGTCAGTAGAATTAGGAGATAAATAAACTGAACAAATGAATTTAGTCGTAGAGTGGCAAGAGAGCCTAAGCCATAAGGTGGAAAATTCGGAAGACTCCAAATTAGAGACACGAGAACAAACGACATCGTTGCGCACATATGCACAACAACCGCCTTTGGCTGAAAATTGAGGATAGAGACAGTAGGAGGAAACAGAATAGGGTTTGCTATCAGAACGCTCAAACATCTGAGTTTCGGTCAAGAATAAGAGGTGAGGTCTAGAAGAAGAGAGGTGATGTTCAACAAAGTGGAAATTGGAGTGCAGACAGCGAATGTTGCAGAAATTAATGAAAAAAATAGACCGTGCATCAGGACAAGCCGGCGGCCGAGTCCTGGTGGCACCAACCCCATCACCGGAGGCCACCAACTCCCAAGTGGTGATGGGGGAAGGGGTGGATGAGGGACTATTTTTGGAAGCCGCCCCCCGTGGCTTCTCCGAGGCTACCGAAGTTGACGCCATTATTGATTTTATTTAATTTTTTTAAGATGTGTTAGAAATGTTTTATGTATGTAAAGGAGAGCCACTCCGTGTAGATAGAAGGTGAGCGCGAAAGGGAGCGAACCATTGGGCACCGGGATGAGATAGGAGTACCTTTAACACCCCGTATACCCAACAGGGGGTAATCTCATCGCTTCGGGAGCGCTACTTCCCTCCCCCGTAGAATATATATATATATATATATATATATATATATATATATATATATATATATATATATATATATATATATATTATATATATTTGAGTGTATTTTCATGTGTATGTGTGCATGATGTTGTTTGGGTACTGTGTTTTTATGTATATATGTACTTTAATGTATTCCATTAAAAAAAATACTGAATTAAAATAGTTATAGCTTTGAGATGAAAACGAGTGTTAGTTTAGAATTTTTTTTAAATAATATGGAGTAATATATAATATATATATATATATATATATATATATATATATATATATATATATATATATATATATATATATATATATATATATATATATATATATATATATATATTATATATATATATATATATATATATATATATATATATATATATATATATATATATATATATATATATATATATATATATATATATATATATATATATAATATAAATTATCATAGAATGTAAGACGGTTTAAAGCGGGGTAAATAAACGTTGATTAAAATGAAAATTTAAAAATTTTCAAAATTCTGTACATGAATTAAGGATAATTTCTACTCTTACATTAAAAAACTCTCGTAGCATAGTGGTTTAAAATTTGAAATTTGGTTTTCGATTATAGTTTACATTTGAATGGATACTGGATGTTGTGATGTGTCATATGATGTTTCTGATGGAGAAAGTATTTCAAGCTTTGGAAAATAGAAGATAAAAAATATTACGAGGTTCAAAATTCAAAATGGTGACGATGAAAACCGCATGAATAAATAAAGATGGAAGAGAAAGAAATATGACAAAGAATACGAAATGATGACATCACCATTGAGCGGTAAACTGATTTGTCTTGAAGGCCTCCAGGCATTCAATAGAGAATCAATTTTGGCAATCAAAAAAGAAACTTTATGCCCTCTGGCACTCAAAAAGAGCAGGGTCGAAGCTTCTCTTACCTCCATGAATGTCAAAGAAACCATAAAGGAAAGAAGAACAGCATAGATTTCCGTTCTCCAGAAACTCCACACATGAAAAGGAAACTCCCCTTCCAAATCCTATCAGGAAAGAGAGCGATAAAGTGAAACTTGGACTTGCGTAGTATCTTCCCAAAACCTCACAATTTGGTAGCTACGCCATCAAAATAATCTCAGCTAAGAATAAAAACAGTAAATGAACAAAATGAGGTAATAAAAGAGATCGAAAAAATAGGGTGTTGGGCTGCGCCATCAACCCCTAAGAGGAGTAGGAGGGGAGGGAAATGGTGTGTATCCCTCCGGGGTGGTGTTGAACCATCAAAAATACGGTCCAGAAAGTGGATGGGAAAATTGGGGTGCTGTGGCCATGCCACTAACCTCTAACGAAAAAATAGAAGTAGGGAAAGGGAGTGGATGTATATACTTCCGGGTTGGGTTGAACAATGAAAAATTGGTCATGAAAGAGGCTGAAAAAATGAGATTCTGTGATTACGATATCCTTCCCTAAAAGGGCCGCACCTCTCCAAAAGATTAAACCCTAACCCCTAAAAAGAGTCAGGAAGGAGTACATATTTGCAACATTGCAGAATATGGTATTACGAAAGAATGTGAGTTCGACTTTGTCGAACTACATTGGAAAATTCAAATCAAAGGCGACATATCAGTTTGGCAGTGGAACTTTTCCCTCTTAAATATATAGGAAGCGATGAAAGTATCCCCTACTGGACTTTATCTCGTTGGGGGATAAAGTGGACTAGGCCATTCTGTTTCAAAACATTGCCGTTTGGTTCGTTTCTTTTCGCTTTTCACCCTCTCACAGGGTCTCTAGTATACTCTCATATTGGAGTGTCTAATCTCCATTTTTTCCACTTCCCCACTTCCTTCACATGTGCCCACATATTTACAAGCGCATATCCAAACATTACCTTTAAACAAAAAATATCAATGTAAAGATATAAAACTAACTCTGAGATACTTGTAGGATCGGCATCCAAAGAATGTCACTCATTTTCTTCTTCCCCCATCGTCACTTGGGAGTTGTAACCTTCGGTGGTAGGGTTGATGCCACCAGGATATCTATGCTGACTTACCAGGTGCCATTATTCTTTTTTCATTAATTTCTGCAACATTAGCGGTCTTCACTCCAATTTCTACTTTATCGAACACTACCTCTCTTCTTCTAGACCTAATCTCTTATTCTTAGCTGAAATTCAAGTGTTTGTGCGTTCTGACAGTAAGCCTTACTGTTCCCTCCTACTGTCTTTATCCTTAATTTTCAGCAAAGGCGGATATGCGAGCAACAATATTTTCGGTTCAGATGTCTCTAATTTGGAATCCTTTGTATTCACCACTTTAATTTATAATTCATCTCTGAATCATGCAAATTTTATTTTTCGTAACAACAAAAACTCATTTCCCCGTTTGAAATACAAAATCTTTCTTGTTCGTCTTCCTCATGTTTTTCCTGGCAGTTTGAAAAAAATGTCAACTCTAACTTTGCTTCTCCCTCTTTCCCACCTTTAGTATCTTCTGACGGTACAACTGCCGTTTTGCCTTCCTCTAAAGCTGAACTCTGCGCTCAAACTTTTGACTCTAATTCAACCTTAGGCAGATTCCGATGTTGTTCCTATTTCCTCAACTTTCTCAAACTCATTTATGCCAAAAATTTTAATTTTTCCTATAGATATCATTTTCACTCTCTCTCTCTCTCTCGCTCTCTGAGCTTAACATTAAGAGGGTGTACGGTTCTGATGGTATGCCTCCTGTGGTTTTCATAACTTATGCTTACGAGCTTGGTAGACGATTTTTTCTATGTCTTTCTACATCAACCTTCTCTTCTTGCTGGAAACGTGGCTCATTCAGCCTGTGCCGAAGAAAGGGGATCCCTCTTAATCTTCTAACTACCGTCCCATTTCTTGAATCTCGTTCTTTCTAAAGTTTTCGAGTATATCATCAACATTAAGATTTGGAAACATCCCAGTTCTTCTAATCTTATCTATGATCATCAGAACAGGTGATGATCTTCTTTCCCTTCTTTCTGACTCTTGGTTCTCCGTTCTTCAGCATTTCGGTGAATCTTTTGCTTTCGTTCTGGATATATAAAAAGATTTTGATATAGTCTGGCACAAAACTTTTATTTCCAAACCTCCCTCTTTGAGAATTCATCCTTCTCTCTGTGACCTTCTCTCTGTTTTCCTTTCTGGTCCTTCTAGAGCAGCAGTTACTGTAGACGGCCACCGTTCATCTTTTAAATCTATTAATGGTGGTGTTCCTCAAGTATCTGTCCAATCACTAACGCTTTTTCAGCTTTTCAGTAATGAACTTCTCTCTATTACATCATCTCCTTTCCACTCCTATGCCAATGACTCCACCCTTCATTAACCTTTTCACAAGAGAGGTAAACTTGTAGTATTTGATCTCTGATCTATCACACATTTCAACTTGGGACTGAGAAAAATAGCCATTTCAATAACACCAA
>SEYY01010091.1:52500-54204 GCA_009176605.1 Armadillidium nasatum
GTAATGTGCTTAGTTTTCCGTCTGGCTGTCTGCATGTGTTTGTTACTAAATATTTTGTATCTACGAAACCAAGTTAGTTACAAACTCCAAATTTGGGATTGTTGATCGAAACAACCAGCTACCGTATAAATGCACTGTCTGTTTGTGTTACGCATTACTTTGTAACTCATTGACTGTGTGTGTCTCTTACGTGTTTATTTCCTTATTGAATGTGGAACGTAATTACCACGTGTATTCATACTCTGAACTAGCTGGCATGCATTTAATGTATGGGATGGGACGATGCAATAGTTCTGCAGCAAGACGTTTCTACCAAGAGAAATATCCCAACCGAATTTGTCCAAATTGAAGGGTTTTTTGCAACTATTTATCAGCACCTGTCAGAAACAGGTTATTTGTAGTCCAAAGAGCACACTAATGCAGGCAGATCCCGATCTACTAGAACTGTTGATTTAGAAGAATTAGTTCTTAATGAAATATCTGAGCATCCTGAAAAGAGCACGCGAGAATTGTCACCACAGTTTAATTCGAACCAATCTAGTATTTGGAGGTTACTGCACGAGCAACAGTTACACCCGCACCATGTCTAACAGGTGAATACTCTATTGTTACGTGACTATGCTCCTCTTGTTGTTATTTATCAATGGTTTTTGGACAAATGTTATTGAATTCAAGCTTTTTATCGAAGGTTTTATTTACCGATGAGGCTCACTTTACAAGAACAGCTATCGTTAACTTTCACAACAAGCACATTTGGGCAGACGAGAATCCTCATGCCATCAAACAGAATCGTTCACAACATCAGTTTTCAGTAAACATTTGGGCAGGAATTTTAAATGATCATCTACTTATGTTCGAGCTTCCTCCCAGGCTTAATGGCATAATGTACTTAAACTTTTTGAAACATGAGCTCCGTACCTTGCTTGATGATGTACCTCTTCATTTGCTCCACAACATGTGGTTTATGCATAAAGGGGCTCCTGCACACTTTAGTGCTGCAGGTCTTTAACACCTAAATGACACCTTTCCCAATCAATGGATAGGTCGAGGTGGCCCAGTTCCGTGGCCAGCAAGATCACCAGACCTAAATCCTTTGGGTTATTACCTTTGGGGACATTTAAAGACCTTAGTATACTCTTCTCCAATCGACACCGTTGAAGAACTACGATTAAAGGTTATGAACAGAATTGAAACGATTAGACAGACTCCTGGAATATTTGAACGGGTCCGACAATCAATGAGAAGACGCCTGGACTCGTGCATTGGGAACAACGGAAGTCATTTTCAACATCATCTTTAGTCTTTTGATATAATTTGTAGGTGCTTTAGATACAGTATGTTTATGTTGTACAAAATTAAACTTATCATACAAACAATAATATGCGTATTTACACCTGCTATTCCGAATTAGTTATTCGTACCTCAAATACTTTTAACGTCCGCCATTTTTAAATTTAGAGTTTGTAACTTACTTGGTTTCGTAGATACAAAATATTTAATAATAAACACATACAGAGAGCCAGACAGAAAACTAAGCACATTACGTCATATCTTTATAGGAACTTTTACCTTTATTTTTGCATGTCTTATCAGTTACCAAAAATTTGTACCATTCTTTGAATCACCCTATATATATATATATATATATATATATATATATATATATATATATATATATATATATATATATATATATATATATAT
>SEYY01010092.1:0-2500 GCA_009176605.1 Armadillidium nasatum
TATGATGGATTTATCGATACAATCATATTAACCTCGCAAGATATAGATCAGCACATATCCGTAAAACTACTAATTAATGGAAATGAGTATCCTTTACCTTTAGATAAATATGGTGATGAATTTTTCAATAAAATCAGAATTAATGATCTTCGTATTCATGAAGGAGATATTATTCAGATTCAAGCAAATGTTGACACTAATAATGTAAAAATGCATGTTGTTCAAGTTTTCATAGGATATGACTTAGTTAATAAAAATATTATGTTAAGAGATGAAGAAGTTGAATTTGATGAAAGTGATAATAAAGATGATAAAAATATATATAGTGTAACAGATGGTTTTGGAATGGAGGAAGAAGAAGAAAAGGATGATAAAAAAATTAATGATGGTTATATGGGAAAAATTAAGCATAACGAAAAAGAAAAAAATGAGGATGAACTTGTTCTCAAAGAAAATCATAACAATATTGAAGAAAATATAGATATCAAAAATATTATAATTAACGATAACTTTGATGGCTTTGGTGATATTGATAACTTTGATGGCTTTGGTGATATTGATAACTTTGATGGCTTGGTGATATTGATAACTTTGATGTTGAAAATTGGATGAACACATAGAGATAATGTCTTTTAAACAAAACTTTTTTTTCTCTATAATAAATAGATGGAAAACAAATCAGAACTATTAAAAATTTTGAACTATTCAACTGATTATGTACAGACTACAAAATTATCTGATTTAATGAAAGAAGTGACTTACAAAGTTATTGAACTTAGAAAAATAAATACAAAATATGGTCCCGCAATATTTGCAATTCTACGTATAGGAGAAGATGAAGTAACTAATGTGTTTCTTCCAAGAAGATATGTTAATCTCTTGAATGATAAGGAAATTAAATTTTTAAATGAAAGCGATCTTAAAATGCAATATATTGGTGGAGATTATCATCAAATTAATTTTTCATAAACTTTTTTTATATATAAAAAATTATATATTAATAAATTATCCTTTTGAAAAAGTAATTTTTTAAAAAAAAATAAAAAAAAAAAAAAAAAAAAAAAAAAAAAAAAAAAAAAAAAAAAAAATTTTATAAAAAAAATTCTATAATCATTGTTCACAATGTAAAGATTTTTCAGAAATTTATGGGATATATACGGATGGAGTAGTAAATCTTTTAGTCGACGTTTATAATATAAGATTTACTAAGGATATCGGAGAATATATGAATCTTTACCATAAATTTATTAAGAGCGTAGGCTTTCTAAAAGCTGTGATGGAAATAGCTTATGTAGATAATAAACCGATAAAAGAAAGATTATTTGATCTAATTGCTAGCGATTCAGACGATTCAGACTAAAGGAAAATTATTATATTTAAAATTTTAAATATAATACTCATATCCTTTTTTACTCAATCAACTTCCATTTGCTAATCTCGCAAATTTTTTTCCACATTTGATTGTACTTATTTAACGTAATTTCTCTTTTATTAGAAACTTTCTGAAAATCTGATATATTAGATTTGACACCACATAATTGTAGCAATTTAAATAATTTAAAGTGAACATTTAAAGAATTCTTTCTATTTGAACATTTTACATCCAGATATGCTTGTTCAAATTCATCATTGAGATTTAATATTTTATCATAATTATTCATTATCTCTTTATTTTTTTATAATATTTATCAATAACTTTCTCTAAATATATTCTTGGTGAATATTTTAATGGTTTATTATCATTATTTTGCGTATATTGCGAATGAGAAGCTTCATAATAATACTTAGAAGTATTAAGATTTTTTAAAAAATTACATGATTTACAATTTTCGTTAGTTTCACGTTTGTGTAATGAACATAATATTTCCATATTTCTTATAGAAATTTTTATTATAAATGAATTTTGGATTACCTTCATTTTTAAATTTCATAATTTTTTCAAGATTTGATTTAAAAAAAGGAGCTAATTTTTCTTCTAAATTTGTATTCTTATTGAATACAGTTTAAAAAACAGTTTAACAGTCATATTGAATACAATAAATGAAATTTTTTAAAATTTGAAAAATATTTTTCAACTTTTTTAATAATAATATAATATATATATATTATATATATATTATTATTATTACTACTACTATTACTATTATTATTATTATTTGTGCACTACCAAGTGCACAGCCATATTACCATTCTCTTAAACGAGTGCACTAGCTAGTGCACTCTAACATTTCCCTTCTCTCTCGCAAAACATCATTCTCACCGAGATTCGAACTCGGGTATTCTTAACCAAAGCGCATTACTCTAACAACTACACTAAGCGGTGTTCTGAAGGAAAGAAATTTTGGAAGTTCTACTGTATATACTAATTCTTCGTTTATTATATTTCTTCTCGAACATTCTAGAAAGCTCAGTAATCTCATCATTGTGAGGTTTTTAGATTTCTGGCGTTAGTCTGGCACTATGGCTTCTCAAGAAGAGATAGTAGAGAGTCTAATTAAAG
>SEYY01010093.1:12500-22500 GCA_009176605.1 Armadillidium nasatum
TAGTAGTAGTAGTAGTATTATAATTATTATTATTTTTAGTGTTATCATTTTTGTATTTATTATTATTATTATTATTATTATTAGCATTATTAAGTAGTAATTGAAGTAGTACTATAGTAGTGGTAGTAAATATCAGTAGCATCAGTAGTAGTTGTAGTTTTTACTGTAATAATAGTAGTAGATGTATTAGTAAGAGAAAGTAGAAAGAGCGATTGAAATATTAGTAATGAACTTAATTTTGCAAAGCAGATTAGTTTAACTCGTAAAGACTTGAAAATAAATTTTGACGTTGGACACTTGTTGAAGGCGAGAAAATCTTCGGATCTTAATTTGGAATTAATTCCTCTCGGCTTTTCAGATTTGTTTCAAAATTCTTTACTTTCTTCTTTCTATTCATCATGTTCAGGTTTAAATTTAAGAAAATGAAATTCATTTAATATTCAATTTAATATTTCTTTTTACCCTGAAGCTAATATATATATATATATATAATATATATATATATATATATATATATATATATATATATATATATATATATATATATATATATATATATATATATATATATATATATATATATATATATATATATATATATATATATATATATATAATAATAAATATATTTAATAGATGTAATTTGTAATTAAAAAAAATTCGAAAACATCACAGAAAGTTAAAAAAAAAAAAAAAAAAAAAAAAAAAAGATTTCAAGGTCAAATTGCAAAGGAAAAAAAAATGGATTTTATTCTAAACAGTAAAAGAATCGTTCTTTAAAAGAATGAATGAAAATTATTATTATTATTTTTCCTTTTTGTTAAATATTTTAACTCAACATGGTTATTAGCCATGCTTTCTGTATTTATTTTGATTTGATTTAAATATATATATATATATATATATATATATATATATATATATATATATATATATATATATATATATATATATATATATATATATATATATATATATATATATATATATATATATATATATATATATATATATATATATATATATATATATATATATATATATATATATATATATATATATATATATATATATATATATATATATATATATATATATATATATATATATATATATATATATATATATATATATATATATATATATATATATATATATATATATATATATATGCTTTTTCTTTTAATCCCTTTCAATGGGCCTAACATCTCATTATTATTAGTACTAAATAGCAAAAATATTCTCACTTAAAAAACATCAATTTTTCAACCTCCTTTTCTTATCAATAAAGGTGTATTATTTTCTTGTTCAGATGAACAACGAACTTAAGTCTTATTTGACTTCAGAGAGTAAAAGAGGCATTTATTCTTTTTTTCTGTAACCAACAAAACACTAATTATTCATTATTGTAATCCTTCATTACGATGATAATTGTTCAAATTTCTCTCTTTATTTCATAAGTGAACATTCCATTCTTTACTGTGACAATGGTCGCACATTTATAAAAACTGTTATTAACTTATATTAATGTTTATGTTATAACACAAACAAACACCAGTAATTATATATATATATATATATATATATATATATATATATATATATATATATATATATATATATATATATATATATATATATATATATATATATATATCCTCCTTGGACAAAGGCCTATGGACTACCAATTTCCACCCGAGTTGAGAAAATAACAGATACTGGTCATTAAAGGCCGACATGTCCAAATACAAGTGTGCAAGTCAAAGGAAGTTGGGACAACATACTTAACCAGTAGAGTTCATGTAAGACTGAGCATAGCGGTAAAGTCAGGAGTTAGAGAGTTGGACAGAGAAAGAATGAGAAATTTGTTGAGAAACCTGTCGCACGAGCTCTCCTCAGTGAAGGAAGTATGCAACGTGAGAGTTCAGAATAGTGACAGAGGGAGAATTGATGAGACGAAAAGCTGAGACTTCCCCTTCTCAAGGAGAGCTGCATGAGTGGAACCACCCCAGATTTGTGTACAGAATTACGCACATATACAGAGCAAGCAACTAGAGTGGCGGGAAGAAATTACGAAGGCTCCTCAGAAACACCCAACCTCTGAGAAGCTTGTTCAGAAAGAGAAATAATGTGATTTTTCCAAGAATGATTACGAGACAAAGTAACACCGAAAATATTAAGGATAGATGAAGGTTTGTGTTGTTTTTTTTTCGAAGAGGATGTCATAGTTGTGTGAAATATATATATATATATATATATATATATATATATATATATATATATATATATATATATATATATATATATATATATATATATATATATATATATATATATATATATATATATATATATATATATATATATATATATATATATATATATATATATATATATATATATATATATATATATATATATATATATATATATATATATATATATATATATATATATATATATATATATATATATATATACAGAGAGATAGAGAGATATATATATATATATATAGAGAGAGAGAGAGAGAGAGACAAAGACAAAAAGAGATAGAGAGAAAGAAACAGAGATGGATGGAGAAATTTTGGGTGGAAGGAATTTGGGTTTAGAAGAGGGTAGAAGACTTGCGAAGGACAGAATGAGATGAAGGGAGATGGTGAAAGGGGATGAAAGGTAGGAATGGGTAGGTTTGTGAGGGAATTGTGGCGCTCTCCACTCCACGAATGTGAAAAAGGTGATCAGCGAAATAAATAACATATATATATATATATATATATATATATATATATATATATATATATATATATATATATATATATATATATATATATATATATATATATATATATATATATATATATATACAAAGAAGTTGATAGCCATACTAAGTCCATACTAACGACCAACCCGCAATTTAAGACTAATGAATACTACACAAGGTATAACTAAAAAGTAATTTCACTCATTTATAAAAATTAGAAATTAAAAATATTATTAATGTTTTTTTGTACCTTTCAAATCCTCAAATAAAGGAATCAATTTTGACCAATTAAGAAAGTATT
The DNA here is from genome assembly GCA_009176605.1 of Armadillidium nasatum. NCBI lineage: Eukaryota > Metazoa > Arthropoda > Malacostraca > Isopoda > Armadillidiidae > Armadillidium > Armadillidium nasatum. The sequence goes on from SEYY01010093.1 coordinate 15,563, forward strand.
ATTTTAATGAAGAAACACTTTTATAAAATATTTGTTCATTTAATATTAAAAATTTAAATTCAAAGAAGGAAGATACTTTCATATTTAAGAGAATTTTTTCCTTTGATTAAACAGTGAGGAAAGTTTTCGTAAAATAATAAACTATTACATAACTTTAATCTTAATGTTTTATGGCATATATATATATATATATATATATATATATATATATATATATATATATATATATATATATATATATATATATATATATATATATATATATATATATATATATATATATATATATATATATATCATTGCATGTGCTTACCAAAATGAATCTTGGTCCTCATTTCCTTTGCATACAGGAAACGCAAGTATAAAATATGGAATTCCGAGTTAAATTCTCAGTCGGACATTCTTTCCAATATCAGAAAAGTAATTTAATATTATTAAATGATAGAGGAAGAAGAAGAAGAAGAAGAAGAAGAGCAACAACAACAACAACAACAACAACAACAACAACAACAACATCAACAACAACAACAAAACAAAAACAAAAACAAAAAAAACAAAAAAAACAACAACAGCAACAACAACAACAACATCAACAATAACAACAACAACAGCAACAACAACAACAACAACAACAAAACAACAACAAAAAGCAAGAACAAGATGAAGAAACAGCTCACTACAAATTGAAATTCGCTTTGTGATTTGAGTTTCAAATTCAGTCTCATCATAACTAACTTTGAGCAATATTAGATGCATAAACGACGCCTGTGTCTTTCAATATATATATATATATATATATATATATATATATATATATATATATATATATATATATATATATATATATATATATATATATATATATATATATATATATATATATATATATATATATATATATATATATATATATATATATATATATATATATATATATATATATATATATATATATATATATATATATATATATATATATATATATATATATATATATATATATATATATATATATATATATATATATATATATATATATATATATATATATATATAATATATATATATATATATATATATATATATATATATATATATATATATATATATATACATATATATATATATATATATATATATATATATATATATATATATATATATATATATATATATATATTACTGTAAACTTTATAAATCTGCATAATTTGTACGTTTATTTAATAGACTGTATAAGGAGATCCTTTCCGAAACATGAACTTGAAACAAAACAGAAATTGTTTCAAATTTTCCATCGTTTAGCGAATAAGCATTCTTTTTTTTTTCATTTATCTTCAGTGTATAACGAACGGGTTTAAGGCTAAGCCCTTTCTTCCGATTTTCTGTCTCTCGATTATTTAGTCACAAATAAAAGGAATAGTTTTCAATGAGAGTTCACGCACGAGCGACTGGAAAAAAAAAAATCGTAGCGATTAAAAAGATACAATCAATCCTATTTTTCGAAGCGATTCATTTGTCGCAGATAACAATTAGTTACACAAGAGAGGAATGAACTTGCATGCACTTGGGTCTGCTACTGTTTTAGTGACATTTACACACATGTACACATACACACACACACACACACACACACACACAACACACACCACACACATATATATATATATATATATATATATATATATATATATATATATATATATATATATATATATATATATATATATATTATATATATATATATATATATATATATATATATATATATATATATATATATATATATATATATATATATATATATATATATATATATATATATATATATATATATATATATATATATAATATATATATATATATATATATATATATATATAATATATATATTATATATATATATATATATATATATATATATGTCAGGCACAAAGATTTGATTTTTAAGCTTCTTTCTTTCGGCATCTATCCTTCTCTCTGTGGAAATCTCTCTGATTTTCTTTCCTGTCGTTTCATAGCAATTGTTGTAGACGGTCACCGTTCATCCTTTATATCTAGTAATAATGGTGTTCCTCAGGGATCTATCATATTCCCAACACTTTTACTTTTCATTAATGACCTTCTCTCCACATCTTCATCACCTATCCATTTCTATGATGATGACTCCACATTTCATTGCTTCTCTATTCATTCATCAATTTGAAAGACGCCAATCCCGGCAGCAGTTAATTCACACCAGAATAGTGTGAATTAACTGCTGCTAACTAACTTGTAATCTTTCTCATATTTCAAATTGGGACAGAAATTCTTCACTCCACCCCTGTTGCTTTCTTTTTACATAGGTGTTTTTCACTCCTGTATGTAGTACGCCTCATACATCTTGAGTGGTTCCACACATACAGCTCTTCTTGAAAAGGTGGAGTCTCGGGCTTTTCGTCTTGTAAACTCTTTTGCTATTATTAACTATCTCCAATCTCTTTCTTCCTGTCGAATTGTTGCGTCACTCTCTCTATACTATTGCTATTACAACAGACACTGCTCTTCTGATCTCTCAAGTAGCATACTTTCTCCACTGAGAAGGGCTTGTGCGACTCTCTTTCTACACAGTCTCATCCTTTTCCTGTCCAACTCTCTAACCCTAGATTCAACCGCTATGCTCAGTCTTACTTGAACTCTATTGATAAAGTCTGGAACACACTCACTTTATCTGTTTGCTCAATATTCTTTGACTTCCACACTTACAAACGCCGTGAGTCGTGACATGTCGACCATTAACTTGACCTGGTTTCCGGTATTTTAATATTGTAAATCAATTCATTTTAGCATGGAACTTTAAATATTGTCTTTAATAAAATGAAATAATTATTTCTTAATAAAGATTATTTTTTAAAACATATTTTATCATACTGCAGCCAAGATGATGAACGCCCTGGCTAGATAAATTAACTTAAAAGAAATCTTGCATTAAATCAATACTTTTCTTTTGAGTTTCAACAAAATAAATGACACTCATTCGATAGAATTAGAAGTGCTTTTATAACTTCTCAAATCGTTTTGCAATTTATATAATTGCCTTTTAAGTAGCCTCTGACGTGCGTGTTTATGTACTCATATTTATATATTTTTTTGTTGTCTTAAACGCATCGACATAGCATCTCTCTCTCTCTACCAAATCTATTTCTGTTGTGTTTGTCTTGCGATATAATTAGTCGGTCTCAAATTCACGCACCCTAATATTTTAGAAGCTATCACGATTTTTAGATTGCTTGAAACAAAAAAAATTGCAAATGCGTTGCTAGACTAACTTTAAAGGTTAGAAACTTTTTCTCTAAATGTGGCACAAACAGTAAAGATTTTTATTTTTTATTTTATCTTTTAATAGAATTTAAAAAATTAAAAATAAATCTTTCTTAGATTAATGAAAAATATATATTGCTTATATTTAAATTTCAAATTGATAATTCAAGTAAAAACTTTATTTTTTATTTATTGCCTTTGAAAGTATTTTGTAAACTGGTTTGATAAAAAAAAAAAAAAAAAAAAAAAAAAAAAAAAAAAAAAAATTAAATATATAATAATAATATATATATATATATAATATATATATATATTATATATATATATATATATATATATATATATATATATTATATATATATATATATATATATATATAATATTATATATATATATATATATATATATATATATATAATATATATATATATATATATATATATATATATATATATATATATATATATATATATATAATATATATATATATATATATATATATATATATATATATATATATATATATATATATATATATAATATATATATATATATATATATATATATATATATATATATATATATTATATATATATATGTTTTCGTTTCTCATTTTATGTTCATTTCCCCCTTTTTATTCCTTCATTTTATGTTTACATTCTTGTCAAAATTTCATTTTATTAACTTTCTTCTAAATCTGGAAATTTCTTTTACATTTTTGCCATTTCATATCTTTGTTATTTTTAAATTCAAATATCTTTCTGCATTACATTTTCTAATTAAATATTTCGTAAATTTTCTTTTATTAGATTTCTTGTTCTTCCTATTTTCACATTTTTTTGAATCTTTCACATTTTTCTTTCATTAGATTTCTTGTTCTTCCTATTTTCACATTTTTTCGAATCTTTCACATTTTTTGCATCTTTTTTCCCTATTTCTTCATTTGGAAGATTATCTTGTCCCAAAATCTGTTCAAAATGTAATTTATTTCTCGGGAGCTCATCCTGACTCGCGTTTTAATTTTATTTTCATCAATTCCAGTCATCTCCTCTCACATATATATTATTATCATTATATTATTATTATTATTATTATTATTATTATTATTATTATTATTATTATTATTATATTATATTATTATTATTATTATTATTATTATATTATTATTATTATTATTATTATTATATTATTATTATTATTTATTTTATTATTATTATATTATTATTATTATTATTATTATTATTATTATTATTATTATTATTATTATATTATTATTATTATTATTATTATTATTATTATTATTATTCTATTATTATTATTATGCATCATTATTATATATTATTATTAAAGCAAAAGTAACGCTATCAATTGTTAATAAAGATATAGAGGCATTTGTAGTGACTTTCAATGAAAGAACTAAGAAATTTCACTTATTAGGAATATATAGACCACCACAAAGAAGTAAAACAAATTTTATAAAGACACTCGATGAAATCTGCAGTACAGCACTGAAAAATGGAATCTCACTAATAGATGAGAACTTTAATATAGACGTATCCAGCAATGCTACTACTCCATGTCGTACAAATTCACTAATTGACACCATGACATCAAATGGCTTTGTAAATTACATAACAAGCTGCACAAGGCCAAATGTACATCAAACATCTAAAATATTCAACCATATGTAGTCAAATAAACAAGATTCAATAAAATCCTACACATTGTACTCAGATATTTCAAACCACTACTAAAAACACCACCAACTTCAAAAGAATAAAAGAAAATAGCCTTTTAGACTCGTATCTGATGACCGTAAAAATAAGTTCCTAAACCAAATAAAGACAACAGATTTTTCATTTGTGCACAGTGCCAATGTTTCAATTAATGAAAAATTCAAAATATTCAACCATAATTTCTACAGTATTTACGATAAACACTTTCCCATAAAACATAAAACTGCTACGGAAAAAAGGATTATGAATAAATGGTTAACAAAAGCGTTGCTAAACTGAATAAAGCAAAAATACAACCTCTACAAAAGTGTTAAGAGAGGCATCATACAAATGCAATCATTCATTACATATTCTTCATTATTGAAAAAGCTAATTAGAAAATCCAAAGCTAACTATTTTGAAAGCAAATTTAAACAAACTCAAAACGATGCCAAATCAACATGGGGATTGATAAATAGCATCTTAAGCCGTCACAAAAATAATGAAGCTATAATTCCAGAAATAAAAATTAAAGACGAGATAGTGACCGCTAAGCAACTCAATGAATTGAATTCCTATTTTACAACTATAGGAGCTAAAGTAACAGCAGAAATTCCCCAAACAAATGTATCTTCAACTGACTACCTAGAAAATCGCAAAGGTCAAAAATTCCCTTTTACAAACATATCAAGTTCCAAAGTCAAATGTGCAATAAATAGTTTGAAAAACAAAAACTCTGACATTCATAGTGCTCCAAACTGGATTTACAAATACTGAGTAAACGAAATCTCACCAATATTTGCGATCCTCTACAATAATTCACTTGAATTATGCCACTTTCCAGAAGAGCTGAAAATAGCAAAAGTTACTCCCGTTCCTAAATCCGTAGACACTTCAGTTCCTAATAACTTCCGTCCGATCCTTATCTTACATACAGTTAGTAAATTACTCGAGAAATTGGTGCATACACACCTTACAAATTACTTCTACGAAAATGAACTTTCACAGACTCAGTTGAGATTTACAAAAAATCTTAATACAGAAAATGCGCTAATTCTCCTTACAGAAAATATGTACAGAGCACTAAACGATAAGCAAACATGCATACTATTACTACTAAGACTTTTCAAAATTATTTGATGTTGTTCCGCACAACTTACTCCTACAAAAATTGTATAGGCTTGGCGTTTCAAAAGACTCCATAAACTGGTTCTAGTCATATTTATTTGGTAGAACACAATAAGTGAAGTTAGATGCTTCATCCTCCCTCGCTTCAATTTCTCAAGGAGTGCCTCAAGGAATCTATTTGGGTCCACCATTCTTTAACATATACACTAATGACTTCCAAAACTGTCATAATTTTTTACATTCACAATACGTTGATGATACCGCAATTTTAATACAGAGAGTAATATAGATACAATATAGAATTAATATTGAAATAACGTTTCTGCTGCCCCATAAGCAAAGGAATCAGGGATATCTATCATACCCTCCTTGTTATCCTGGCAAAAAATTAACCATTTTTAAGCCAACACATATAGGTTAAAAATAAAAGGAAAAGTATTGTTATAAAAATAAACATAATACAACAATACATTAATAATAGGACTTACATAATAACAAAGTTGTATATGTGTAACTACAAGAAAGAGTTTGAAAATATTGTAAAAAAGTCTTTTGATGAATACGATGAAGGAGGAAGGATATTGAACAAAATCAGGACCTGATAGAACAAAACTGAGTGAGAATTCGTGCTCAGAGCTCAAAAATTACTTATAATTCAATATCATATCTAATTCAGTAGAGAAAAAATTGAAATTCTTTAAATATGTATTCATTTGTAAGAATTCCAATTCTGATGATGTCCAACGTTTACTATTCTTAATTATTATTATTATTAATATTATTATTTTTATTAAATAA
>SEYY01010094.1:0-11622 GCA_009176605.1 Armadillidium nasatum
ATTTTTTTTTTTTTTTTTTTTTTTTTTTTTTTTTTTTTTTTTTTTTTTTTTTTTTTTTTTTTTTTTTTTTTTTTTTTTTTTTTTTTTTTTTTTATTTTTTTTTTTTTTTTTTATTATTTTTTTTTTAATGCTAAATTGTTGTTTTGTTTGTTGTAACTAATATACCTTAATTAATTTATAAGTTGATATTTCATAATTTTGTTAGCTGCAAATGTTTTAGAAATTTTACCCATAATATTGGACTTGTGGATTATCTTTCTTTTGTGTTTCAGAATTGAGGTTTAATCTGTCACTCAAGATTGGGATAGTGTCTGCCCTGGTCCAAAATTTTTTCATCCTGCTTCGGTACCTTCACCCATACGAATGGGTTAGCCCAAAAAGAATGAACCTTCTCCTGACAAATGGGGTAGTGCTCAACTTATGAAGATTCCAACCTTGTTACATTTTACTCCACCAGTTATCGAGAGACAATGTAAAGCTATCAAAAGTATGCTAACTTCTGGTAGGGTTTGATAATAATAATAATAATAATTATTAATATTGTTATTATTATTATTATTATTATTATTATTATTATTATTATTATTATTATTATTATTATTATTATTATTATTATTATTATTATTATTTTAGACTTTTGTTTGTTACTTTGCATTACGCATGATTTTATTATACCCTGTATTCAGAATTGGGTTCAGATCGTGAAAGTGGTAAAATCTCTTGAACCTGAGTCAGGGTTGAAAACCTTCAATTTAAATGTTTATATTGTCAACAGGAGACGGGAGAACCATCGAAAGAAATAAGAAAGTAAGGAGGTGTCTTTGAGAGGGAGATTTCAAGAAATTGAGTTTTTAAAGAGTTGAATTTCCCAAGGTTGAGGGAAATTCTGTCCAGATCAACAAGAATGGAATCTGAAAGATGAAGACGAGAAGCAATTCTAGATGCAAAGGAGGTAAGAGATTTGAAATGATTAGAAGAATGGAGGGTAGAGTCATCGACATATGAATGGATTGGGTTAGACGAGCAGCAGAGATCATTAATGAAAAGTATTAACAGAGTAAGAGGCAAGACAGAACCCCGAGGAACACCACTATTGACAGAAAAGGAAGAAGAAGTCGCTCCATCAACAACAGCTGAAATGGAATGATTAGAAAGAAAAGACTAGACATAAGTAAGCAAAGAGAAAGAGGAAACCTAAAGGAGGGGAGCTTGGAAAGTAGTGACGCATGCCGCACACGGTCAAATGCCTTAGATATGTCAAGCGGCCACCACACGTCTCCCCATGGTCCCTAAGGACAGAAGACCATAAATCAGTGAGATAGGAAAGTATATCACCAGTAGATGTCGAACGCCGAAAGCTATACTGATGATCAGAAAGAAGGTATTGAGATTCCAGATGATTCAAGAAATGAGAGTGTAGAAGGGTTTCAAAGATCTTAGACAGAATACAAGTGAGAGCTATAGGGCGATAGTTTGAAGAATCAAAGCTGCTACATTTCTTCGGAATAGGTTAGACTAATGCGCGCTTCCAACATTGATGAAAAGTATTAGTATTGAGGCACAAAGAAAAAAGTTGAATGAGGGATGGAGCAAATTCAGAGACACACTCCCTTAAAACTCAGGGAGTAATGCTATTCGGACAGCTTGCCTTCCTAAACGTTCATAGATTTCAGAAGCCCATGCTCCTGAACAAATATAATCACAAGTAAAGGAATGGGACATCTGAGAGAAGGAGTAGTAGGAGGATTGCCAGAGTCGTCCAGGGTAGAATTAGAGAAGAAGAGGAGGCTTAAGATATTAGCCTTTTCAGTTGGAGTGTTAGCAACAGCAGATTCTGGAATTGTCAAATATTTCTATGGGACAGCTTTGACTGCGTCGGAAACATCTCCATAATTTTTTCAATACATCTGTACTTCACTTTCTACATAAATACAAGGTTGACTGAAATATTTCTGAATTTCAGTATTAATGTGCTCATGCATTTGGTATGTTTATGTCGGGTTTTGAGGTTAGGAAGCCATAAAGCTGGACAATTTCCTCTTTGGTTCAGAGTTTCCTGAACTTCTTCTTGGTAAATCCTTTGATAATGTAATAACGATATTAGAAGCTTGGGAAGCTTTAAAATTGAACGGTGCTATCACAAATATGGAATCTCTTTTGTTATCTTATTCTTTTTCGGGCCACCAGTCAAGCTTAAACCTAGGATCTATTACACTTGTGAATTTATAAATGTTGTTTTTTTTTTTTTTTTTTTTTTTTTTTTTTAATCCAACTGAAGACGCTTTTGTGTGGATTTTTAGTCCTAAAAATGGTGCACAATCATATTTTGAATGCATCTGTTCAAGATTATACTAAATATCTTGAACATTAATAGATATTAAGCCTGATAAAACAGAATACTGACACTGAGACCAGTTAGCTGCATCTTCAAATGATTCTAAAATTTTTGCCTACCTTTAAGAATATTTCAGTTATATGTCACATCTACGATTTGTAGCTAATACTCCTGAAAAGGCAGATCTTTTCAGCCTCTTTTTTTTTCATCTATTTCCATTCTGAACGATTCTTGCATCCCTTCTCCTACTCCTCTTCTAAGGTGTTCCATGTCTTTACCTGTGATTACCAATTGCCTGGTGTGATGTGATCCTTAGATCTAAGGCTAGTGGCCCATATGACATTCCTTTCCTTGTCCTGAGAGAATATGCTCCTGAGCTGTCACGTGTCCTCATTCGACTCTACTCTCTACGCATCAATTCAAATAGTTTTCCTCAATTTTGGAAACACGCATTTGTTAAGCCGATCCCAAAGAGAGGGGTAGCTACTCTGATTCTTCCAACTATCGTCCTATAGCTTTCACTTGTGTTGTCTAAAATCTTTGAAACTAATTTCATGTAGTCTCATTTCCTTCTTTCTGATCATCGGTTTTGCTTTTGACGATTGAGGTCAACTGGTGACATACTTTCCTATCTTCTGATTTATAGTCTTCTGCCATTAAGGGTTATGGGTTGTCTTGAGTAGTGACCCTTGAAAATATCCAAAACTTTTGAAAAGTCATTAATCCCTAAACTCCTTCTCTTTCTGTTTTGTGTTCCTCTTTGCTTATTCATGTCTAGTTTTCTCTCAGATTATTCCATATCAGCACTTGTTGATTGAGAACTTGTTCTGTTCTTACTTATCTGAATGTGATTTCTTTGCGGGGTAGTCTCAACCTTGTAAAATTTGTCTCTTGAAAACCTCAACTTGTTTACTTCTCCTCCTCAACAACACCTTCCTCCTCTACATTCTTCTTCAACGTCTTTCTTGTCTCATCTGTGAACTACATAAACATCATTGGACTGAGCATAAACAATGAATTGTCTTGGAAACCTTCAAGGAAACTGCGAGTTCTCTTCAGGTAGTGATTTTTTTGTTTTTTTTTTAAAGTTACTTTACTTATAAATGAGTCATCCACCATTGTATGGAGTCTATTTCTCCCATTTGGATAGGGTTGAGTCTTAGACTAAAAGACAAATGAACTGTCCCCTATTTTCAGACTCCCTTGATCTTCTATCTCTGTGACATGAATTTTATGTGAATATTAGAAACTCGAGGCTTGCTTTGTGGTAATTCCTTTCCATTCACCTCAGTTCTATGGAACTTCCAAGTTCATTTGTTTTTCCTGTCCCACCTAATCTCTCTCTCTCTCTCATATAAGGCCTCCCTCCAACAGGGTTCATCTGAGAGTTTTTGAATTAAATTTGGGCTTTGGTGAGTTCCTTTTATTTTCAATTTCTGCCTCCTCCTTGAAAGGGGTCTTACAAGTAAGTGGTAGCAAAGTTTATAAAAAAAAGTGGAACACTTAAATTGTTTAACTATTCTAATATTTGCAAAACAAAATTTAATAATAATAATAATGAAGTAAGATTTATCTAAATTCATGAAGTTTTTGGACAGTTCTTAGATATCAATATCAGATTTAAATTTGATTTTCTTGTCAGGATAAATCATAATTTTTAGGATTTTTACTTTTAAAATTTAACTTGTACTTAAAAAGGACTTGAAAGTACTTGATTTTTTCCCAAGTACATTTGGCTCAAGTACTTTTTATTTTTGAAACCTCAAGTGAAAGTACTTAAAAATTAGTACTTAAATACATGTACTTGAACCCAAGCCTGATATATATATATATATATATATATATATATATATATATATATATATATATATATATATATATATATATATATATATATATATATATATATATATATATATATATATATATATATATATATATATATATAGGTTGAGTAAATTCGCTTAACGCAATTAATTAATCTCGATAATTTCCCGCACTAAACGAATTGAATAATTAATCTGAAATATTACAATTTGTTTGGTTAATTTAAGAGGCAAAAAAAAAAATATTAAAAGATTTTAATCCATTTATTCAGATTAACAAATTCATTTTCTTTAAACCTGTATCATTATTTGCTCTCTTCATACTGTCATAATATGTACGGTAAGTGTTCACTGCTTTGTAGATATTCCGACGAACGATGAGGCTCTTTTCAAAGTCAGGATTGACATTGAGGAAGATTTCTTTTGCACTTTCAATGTGATTGAAGACTCTGTCGAGTTCTTTAGTTGACTCGTCTGTCTGCTGATTTGTTGATGCTACCATTCCTTGCTCTTTATACTCTCTACTTTTACTTGAAATAGTTCAAACTGTTGATTCACTAAATTCAAATTCCTGTTCAATCTTAACATTGCTTGCATCATCTTCGTGTCTCTTTATAAATTGAAACTTTTCATCCAAAGTAATAACTTCCGTTTTTTTCTTTATGCTGTCAGCATTTATCTTCGGCTTTTCTTTTATCCATGATTGAGGTGAAAAAGGGCAACTAGTCTGCAAATTATTAATACTTCCAGAGTATAAATATTCACGTCTTCTTTCCAAGGTGATTTCGTGTACACTGCACCATAGTAAAAATATATTTATTTTATGACTGCACTGACTGCAGCCTGCGGATCTGGCACCGACACATCACTGTTGCCAAGTGTCATCATCTGCCACAGGGCACTGTATACACGCATTCACCTTGGAAAGCCAGCTTCGCGTATTTCTACTCTTGACAATTTTTATAACTTGCAGACTAGTTGCCATTTTTCGTATCGTATTAATTGGGAAGCATCGCGTGTTAAGCAGGAGAGGGTAATATTTATTTGAATCGCTCTAATTGCAGATCGCGCATATCGAAGTCGCGATAAGCGGGGTTTCCCTATATATATATATATATATATATATATATATATATATATATATATATATATATATATATATATATATATATATATATATATATATATATATATATATATATATATATATATATATATATATATATATATCTTGGATGCTTTTTAAGTATCAATTTTTCAAATAGGAATAATCTTTGAAGTTGAAAGTAGCAAAATAAAATTTAATAATGTTCGAATTTAGAAACTTTTTAACGTTTTGTGTAATCAAATAAAGGCATAAACTTCAATTTTACTTTTGGATTATTATTTTTTACAGTTTACCACCACTCACGGGGCCTGAGCCCCATTCTAGGAGGGAGCAGAAATATAAGAAAATCCACCCAATCCCAGCCAAAACGAATCTCTTAGGTGAGCGAGCGCAGAGGAAGATTAAATGGAGCAGGAAAAACAGTTGATGACAGAGTTCCAAAGAACAGAAGTGGCTGGAAAGGAGTCACCACAACAGACAAGCCTGGGGTTTACCATATTCATGCAAAATTCATGTGAAAACATGGCGCTCTTTGTACTACTGCGAGGGCGACGCAATGATGGTAGATTGCACCAACATTACGTCGCAGAGAGACAGAGGGTAAAGAGAGTTTGAAAGTAGTAGACAATTTATTAATCTTTTAGCCTTAGACTCAACCCTATCCAAAAGAAAGGTGGGATCGGAGACCCCCAAATGTGAGAACAGTACTCTATACAAGGACTGTTCGGAAGGAAAAAATTCCCACTATCTGAACAGTATTTCCAGCTTCTTTGAAGCAGCCCTAGAAACCATTGTGATATGAGGTTTCCAAGAAGGTTTATTTTTAATGTTCTGACCAAAAATGTTAATGTTAAGACGGGAGAGTCGTCGAAGGAGATAGGAAAATTGGGAGGTGTTTTTGAGGAGATGTGAAGAAGTTGAGTTTTTGAAAGAGTTCAACTTCACAAGGTTGAGGCGGCCCCACCGGGAATTCCCTTCTAGATCGGCAAGAAAGTAGTCAGAAAGTTAAAGACTGGAAGCCAAGGAAAGAGCAGATTTGAAATGATTAGAAGAATGGAAAGTTGAGTCATCGGCATAGGAATGAACTGAGTTAGAAGTGGAGCTGAGAAGATCGTTGATGAAAAGTAAGAAAAAAGTGGAGATAGAACAGAACACTAAGGATCACCACAATTGACAGAATTATGAAGAAGATGTCGCTCCATCGTCAAGTTCCGATATTGAACGATCCGAGAGAAAACTAGACACAAGCAAGCAAAGAGAAGGAGGAAACCCAAAGGAGGAGCTTGGAGAGTAGTGATGCTTACCACACCCAGTCAAAAGTCTTGAAAATGTCAAGCGCCACCACACAACACTCCCTGTAATCCCTAAGAGCAAAAGACCATAAATCAGTGATATATATATATATATATATATATATATATATATATATATATATATATATATATATATATATATATATATATATATATATATATATATATATATATATATATATATATATATATATATATATATATATATATATAGGTGATCGGTAAGACTGTTCGAAGTTGGTCTTCCAGAACTGCGTCAATGCAGTCCGATTTTTGAGTTAAACTGTGTTCTCCACTTTGTCAACCCCGCAGCACAACAGACTCCTCCATAACATTCCTTTACTTCCTTCTTTGTGTTTCCACAGGTTTCTTCCTCCTCGGGTCTCTAGTCAGGCAAACCCGCCCGAGAACCTCCAGTCTTCCATCTCAGTTGATGTCACTCTGCACATTAAAATTTGCAATAGCCACACAATTCATCTCTTATTACTTCACTCCTTATTTTGCCTATCACTACATCCTTAACAGGCCATAAATGCCAACAAAGGCCGGAAACGACTATGCACTTTATGAGATACTCCACATTTACAACACAGTGCCATGTGGAGACGTAGTTGGTTTCCTCTCCACTTTTTGATCCTCTCAACTAAGATCATCCCAATATATATATATATATATATATATATATATATATATATATATATATATATATATATATATATATATATATATATATATATATATATATATATATATATATATATATATATATATATATATATATATATATATATATACACTTCACCATATCCCACATGATGCAGGGTGGTGTCAACTTCAAGATAATTCCTGAAGTCGTACATGGGAAGGCAAAAAAAAAAAAAAAAAAAAAAAAAAAAAAACTGGTTAAAAGGAATCCCAGACCCTAGAACCATGCTAAGAACTATATATATATATATATATATATATATATATATATATATATATATATATATATATATATATATATATATATATATATATATATATATATATATATATATATATATATATATATATAACAAGGAGAGAGAGAGAGAGGCAGGCTGAAAATACCATTTACTTAAACCACATATGGATGGAAATTACGCAAATGTACATGAGTATAGAGACATATTGTAAAATTCTTGAAAGAATCATGAATTTAATCTCAAGTGACTTAAGGATAAAATATGACTGCAATCAACGAAACGACAGAAATAGTTAAGATAGAATTGATTAGGAAAAAAATAGTCGAAACGCTGAAAAAAGAAGAGTGTGATACTATGGTAGAAGAGAGAATATTTAGAGAAAATAGAAAAGAAAGGAGAAAAAGTAAAGGATGTAAGATTGAATTAATTACTAGAATTTTAATTTTCAGGTGATTATTATAATATAAAGGAAGGTTGTATTACATATTATTGTATGATCATAAATATTTATCATTAAGTTAATTTAAAACATATATATATAGTCCATGAGATTTTTTGGTAATTTATTGATTAAGTGTAGTTAAATTGTTTTTAAAAAATATGCTAGAGATAAAAGTTCTATTTCTGCAAGAAAATTGACACACATCCAATGGTGAAGGATGCGAAATTGCATTTTTAAACCACTATGAAAAGTTTGACATCAGGACGACTCTGAAGAATGACGTCACATCAGTATGACTTTCTCACCTTCTACAAATTCCTGTGACTCCCGAGAGTATACTATGCTACCCATTGTTTACAAACCTGAATCTTTACTCTAGAAATGCTTTTGTAATACAAAATTTGTCTTTTTGATTAAATAAAAATTCAAATGTTTCTTTAACTGTAGTATGATTGGCTGAGCGCTCCAACAATCTGTATTAATGTGTATTAATCCATTCAAAATTCAATAATTTCTCAGAACCTACTACTAATGTCATCTGTTCTATGTATCTATCTCCTAATGGATTATAAGTATCTTAAATTCTTGCTGATTTCAATGTTCTCCCCCATCCAGTGGTATTCTTCTTCTAATTCTCAAGATGCAACAGGCAAACAATCATTCCATTTTTCTATCCAGTCTCCAGGATCGTTTTCAAGTTTCTAATTGGAACAGAGAAAATATCGTTTTACTAAATTGAATTTTATTTTAGGCTTTTAAATTTTTAGGTATTTTGTAAATTTTATATATATTATATATATATATATATATATATATATATATATATATATATATATATATATATATATATATATATATATATATATATATATATATATATATATATATATATATATATATATATATATATATATATATATATATATATATATATATATATATATATATATATATATATATATAAAATAGGTCTCATTGGATAGTTTGAAGTTGGATTGGCATGGATAAGCTTCTACGTTTAGTTTGGCGAGAGATTCGATCCTATAACGAGACTACTCACAATAACAGCTGATCGTTGTCCGCTCAGGTCAACAAAATTTAGATTATTGATTATATTTATTGACTGTCATGTATAATGAGTCAAAGGTACTTTCATATCATTTGCGTTTTATTAAACATTACAGAGAAGACAGCACCAATATTATTATTATTATTTTGATCATTATTATTGTCATTATTTTAACTAAAATATTTCATTTTAGTATTTTAAAACTTAAAAGTTTTGCTCAACTTTTATGATAATTTATTTTATACATACGGAAATAATTATTATTATATATTATTATTACTTTTAATTAGGCTAATTAATTGAATAATTTAACACACGTTATTCAGATCTATTTTTAATCCGTTTCATTCGTTATTTCTTTTTAAAATTGTGAAAATATTTACTTAAGATCTTTTCAAGTTTCAAATATTAAGGAAATATATTATTCTTATTAATAAATTACAAATTAATTCTTTATTCTTTACTCTTGAAATTGATCTTTTATACTCGTATTATATAATCTAGTGAAATTTGTAAAACAGCTTTTTATTTATAAGGAATTGTTATATTAGCACAAAAAAACTTCCGTAAATCATAATAAATTTGAACTCTATAATAGGTAACTTTTGCTACCCACACAACAGAAAAATCCAAAAATGTTTATATATATATATATATATATATATATATATATATATATATATATATATATATATATATATATATATATATATATATATATATATATATATATATATATATATATATATATATATATATATATATATATATATATATAATATAGATATTTTTGGAACTTTGTGGTGATGTGTAAAAAGATCATCTCATACAGTTTCTTAACTGCTTCATAAAAGACTAAAAATGAAATTTGTTTTGAAATTGAAAATGATTGACAGAAAGGTTTCATTGAATTTTATTTTTCATTTTAATAGAAAGTGAGCCTTGGGAGAATGAAAAAGGGGAATTTGAGTACGAATATTTTGACTTCGATAGAAGTAAAAGTAAAGAATGTTGAAAAGTTACAGGAATTCACTGGAGAAATATTGGAAGAGGAAAAAATTGAGAGCTACAGTAACGCAGTTGTGGCTATTCACAATGAAGGTAATTTTGTAGTTAAATGTTTGATAACCTTAATCTTTATGAAAATTATATTACAACTACAAGATATTAAATTAAAATTCTGTATTATGTAAATTAAATTATAAATACGAAAACTCATTCCTTTAATTAAAATTTCTTGTTATTTTAGTATAAGTAGTCTAATTGGAATTCATTCCCTGGTTCATTTTGCAATTCTCTTCATGGGTTTTTAATTCCCAGTTTCTTTCTTAATTACTCCATACAAATTCAAGCAGGTGGCACTAAACCATCACTGAAGGAAGTTGGGGAAAAAGAGCAAAAGGGAGTGTGTTCCTTACTTTACCAGAATAGTACATGCAAAACTGCATAAATTTTTTTTTTTTTTTTCGTTATAATTATACTGAAGTTTGAATTGTTTGTTCTTATGAAACTTGAAAAAATATCTTAACACATTGACTTACTTTTTTTGTCCTAATTTGAAAAACCTTTCAAATGAACCACAAGCTGTTGCCAAGAATGAGGACGTGATAGAGCCAAACCGAGTTAAAATTCATATTGAGCGTACTCAAATTCACCAGAATCATGACAGACATTCAATAAAATACGTGTTCCTCAATGTAATTCTTGACATTATTCATCTCTTCTTGGTTAACTCCTCGCTAATATCTTTTGACACCGAGCTTGATAGTAATTTAAGTTTCACACAACCATTACAGTATCATAAGAGTCACTTTATTTTCATTAGGACCTATTTTATTTCTTTAACTTTGGAGGAATAACTTTTTCCAAAGTACTAAATTCTGGCTGAATAACCTCTCCTTAGGGAATTATGAACTTCAGTTAAATAGAATTTTCTTTTCATTATGTTGGTTGGCATAGATAAAATATTTTCTTATTCTTAGTAGTTAGAATTTTTGTTAGGAATGACATACTTGTAATAAATGTATTTTTATATTCCTTTTTTTTAAGGTTTGAAGAGAAATAGAGATTTCTCAGGTCCTCCTCAGGCCTTTGACGTAATCACAATTTTTAGTGTTAATCATTTTTCTGTTGAATAATATTTATTGAAAGTAGCATAAAGTAAATATTGTTCATTCTTTTAAGCAGTTAACGGATAGGTGTATTGTGGATGTGTGCACATATATTTATTGTTGTTTGTTGATGTATTACTTGATGAACATAGTTCTTGCTCTTTTATTATTTCGTAAATAAAAATGTTATCCCATTTTTATAAAATAAAATTCAGAAGATAAAACAATTAACTACAATTGCCCTTTCCAATGAATATCATTGGAAAGGGTAAAGAAAACTATATTATTGAGTAAAAAATCGTTTTTTTTTTTGTTTTTTTTTTTTTTTCAGAATTCGATCCTATTATATCTGTCAAGTGTGAGTCTTGACAAGAGTCTGTAGGAGATGACCCTACCTTTAACAGCATCAAAAGACCTACTACAGAATTGCGTACAATACAAGAGATGATAAACATTTTTGTTTTATAAGAT
>SEYY01010095.1:0-10000 GCA_009176605.1 Armadillidium nasatum
CCTACCTTGTTTTAAAGTGTAAACAACAAATTTGATGTTGCCATTCAAAAGGATGTAGCTTGTGGGTGCATTTTGATACTTTAAAAACCATACATAGTTTTATCTACTAAGAAGCAAATGTAAAAACCATAAATAGTTATCTCCTAAAGCAAATGTAAGGATTCTTCTATATATATATATATATATATATATATATATATATATATATATAAATATATATAAAGGCTTAGGAGATTGTTTCTGATTTCGATATTTTATCGATATTTTTTATGTCAATATTTCTGATTAATCGATATTCAACTATTAGCCTTAGGTACTACGTCTGCAACTTCTTATGTAGGTTAGGCCTCTTTTACGGCAATTTCGGTAGTTCAGGTTATGATAAGTCGATTAGGTTCGCTAGAAAGTAAGAATAATAATTGTGTATGTCTAGTAATAGACCTCTGCAACTCTCTTGTTTACGATAGCTTCTCATATTTTCGATTTTCGATATTTTTTACAATCGAAACTCAGAAAAATCTCCACCTTTACCATATATATATATATTATATATATATATATAGGTTAATTGTTTTGACTTTCGATTCAGAAAATATCGAAATAAAAAGAGGTTTAACCTAAACAAGAACGTTGTCGAGAATTAGAGGCTATTACACAGACATATACACAAATTATTATTACTTATTTTTGTAGCAGAACCTAATTGACTTATCATAACTGAACTACCGAAGTTGCCGAAAAAGAGGCCGTAACCTACCTACACAAGAACGTTGCACTACATATAGCCTAGGACCGTATTATAGGTAAATAAAATATAAATAAAAAATAATAAAAAAAAAAAAAAAAAAAAAAAAAAAAAAAAAAAAAATATATAATATATATATATATATATATAATATATATATATATATATATATATAATATATATATATATATATAATATATATATATATATATTATATATATATATATATATATATATATATATATATATATATATATATATATATATATAATATATATATATATATATATATATATATATATATATATATATATATATATATATATATATATATATATATATATATATATATATATACTCATGAAAAATGACATAAATTTTGCTTACATTTTATTTTATAAAGGAGCTGCAGAAAACTACTTAAAATTTCTAAAAGTTAAAAAAAATATCGTTGGTTCGATACTGAGGATAAAATATCAATATATCGGCTTTGAAAATATCATCGATGTTTTTTCGATACTATCGTAAAAAATATTTATATCGATATATATGGAAGCTTTATTTGTATCCCTAAAATATTTAATATTTATTATTATTTATATTAATAATATTTGAAATTGTTGTCAACAATTGATAGTTATGGTTTCTTTACCTATAGTTTTATATAGGCATCCCTTAATCACTCGGATCATTCCTTCTCAAACTGAGCCAACCCAGTTGGGTCACATCTCATCATTGTTGGAAAGTTCTTACATTATCTGAATACAGAGTGGAAGGTATGCTATACATATTCGTGAAACATTGAAAGGAAAATAAGAATGACTAGACTGACCAGGGTCCAGTCCCAGCTAACCCATTGCCCTGGGCCCCTGGCTAAAAATCAGGGAAAACCAGGGTTTGCCTGATGGGGTTAAAGCAGTTATACTTAATTATGGATTTTTTCTTTTTTTTTCAATATTTTCTTTTTCATTTTTGTTTCTTTTGATTGCTTCTCTTCTGCTTGTGAATGTTCATCTTTGTGATTTTGATTTTAGAAGTCCCCATAAAGATTTGACCCGGAGGTCCTCTTCTAATTTTCTGTCTGCAGATGCTGTATTTAACTATTTTGAGACTATCTTGAAATTGAAACATTGTAAAGTACTCCCATACTGCAGAAGCTGATCTTTTAACTATATTGACTGAAAGTATAAATAAGATAATTTTGAAATAATGTAGCTAAATGATACAAGTTTAATACACGCAGTAAAATATCAATGATATTTATAAATACACATTATACTTATAATTTTACATCTTATATTTTTTCAAACTTTAACTTAGGGTCTTGCCTAAGTAAACCTGTTGAATCACTATTGTGAATCAGAAAAAAAAAATTTAAAGATTTTTAGTTTTTTTATACAAAATTGTAATTTTCTGATTTTTTTTCCTGAGAAAATGCTTATAATCATTAATTTAAGTGTATGTTGGCTTTTCTATTCCTTCCTTATAATTAAATTTATATTTAATTTTCTTAACCTAAAATTTCAGTACTTCTGACCTCTTTACAAATTTTATTCAACCCCATCTAGAGCCACAGCCCCAGCAAAATTCCATCCCAGGTCAAACGTAAAGTGATTCTCACATATACAGTACATATATGAAAATTATTCTACATATATAAAAGTTCTATTTTTCATTTTAATTTTAATATTTTAAATTGTTTTCAGTTTCCACAATATCTAATTTGAACTGATTTATAGACATGGATAATTTTCTTGCTGTTATTTTACTTTTAGAGGAAGAAGAAATGGATAGGTAAGTTTTACATAAAGTATCATATCTGATATATTGAATATACAGGATCTATAGTTTAAATGCTCTTTGCAAAGGTAGGTAAAGTATAAATAAGACAAATATTGTGCTCATTTAAAATTTATTTTTAGTTCTTGTCAGGGTTTGTGATTTTTTAAAGCATATTTTTATAAATGTTCCCTTATGTCTTGTAAGTATTAAATATTTAAAGCTAAAAAAATTAAACATTCAAATAACGTTAATTACACAAGTTCATAGAAGAAAAACTGTATTTAGTTGAAAACTATTGCTGTTTAACCCTTTAACTTTCCCAACTTGCTCAAATGACCAAAATTTAAAAAATGAAAGATTTCCAAAATGACTTTAATCAAAATGTTTTTGAAACCCTTAATAGTTGCCCAATGATCATGAATCATGGGACTGTAATTGACTCATTTTACATCACAATATTATCATTACTTACAATATATGAAGTATTATCACAAATATTATATCATAGTTGGTTTTAATTAGCATACATTTTGTCATTTGTATATATTTTTGGTTTTTGGAGTTTTTACGCTAAAAGAAACATAAAGGAAAAAAGTTTGTTCATTGAGTAGCTAAGCAATTATCCCACATTTGTGGAGCCAGTAATTTTTTTTTGGCTAACTCTAACACTTGCCTCCATCATTCTGAAATATCCTGCTCCATCCTCACCATTCTAAAATATCCAGTTCCAACTCCTGCACCACCATTTTAAAATCATGAGACGCTTGCTTTGGCTTCAACTCTGACCCCCTTTAACCAATTAGTATTATTTAAAAATGGCTTCTCCGTAATTAAAAAAAATTAATTTTTGTAATACCTTTCAGGTGATTTATTCAAAAAGGGGATTTATTGCTTAAATGTGGATCTCTGCATTAATTAACATTTAAATATGTTTTTATATTTTAAACAGAATAAGCACTACCACAACAAAATACTACTACTACCCAAAATATTATGCTATAACATACCAGAATGATGATTAGTATGTAGATTTTAGGGTGGGCTATGCTATAACTTTCATTGGATTCCTGTAATATTTGTTTCTTTCATACCCTATTTTCATAGTATCTTCATTATATTCCGGTTGTTTTAAATATAAATACTGTAGTTACAATTATTTGAATTTATTCTTAGAAAATTTTATTAACTGAAAATTATGGTAATCATTTTAATAAAATTCTAGAATATTGGTTGATAATTCGAATCTTTTAAAATTTCACAAGTAAGAACTTTAATATATTTCTTAAAATTAACGATATTTTTTGTGAAAGTTTTTGCAGATAGTGGAGTAATTTGGAACTTCCTACTTAAGGGGAATTTATAAACATTGTTTAAAATTAAATATAAATAAAAATCTCTTTTTTCTGCCTTGAAGTTTTAAAAGAAATTTGAAACTTCCAGAAAAGAGAAAAATAATAATAGTATAAAGTTTCAAGAAAAAAATTATTAATTAAAATTCAAGAAGTTTCGTTTATTAAAATTTTAACTTTAAATGAATATGGGCTTATTTAAATCTTTCTGTGTGTTTTAGTAGTTTTAAGATTTTCTTGCCGCATTTTAGTGGAGTTCCTTACTTTTGATTGTTCAAGATTTTGCATTGCTCTTTTTTAATAATAATTTATAATCTTTCTCATTTTGTTTTATGTTTTGTTTTCGAATGGTGCATAATATTTCGTAATTGCAAAAAGAAGTTGGTTTTTAGTAGCATTTGAATTAAAAATTACCAATATTTTAATTTTCGATAGGTTTGTTATTATTTTCACCAATGATTGTCAAATGATTTAATTAAATCTATGTAGTTTTATTATTAAAGAAAAAAAAATCAATTTTTTTTCAATATTTTAAACATAGTCTAATCATATGAGTTGAATTTTTCATATAGGGAAAAGTAATCTAGTATGTGCTCTGAAATTTAAAAAAAAAAAAAAAAAGGTATTATTTTTAAGAAAAATTTTAAATCAAAGTATCTGTTAATGAATATTAAGTATTTTATTATTCACAAATGACACTATCATTTTTTAATATATATATATATATATATATATATAATATATATATATATATATATATATATATATATATATATATATATATATATTATATATATATATATATATATATATATATATATATATATATATATATATATAT
This sequence comes from Armadillidium nasatum, assembly GCA_009176605.1. Lineage (NCBI taxonomy): Eukaryota > Metazoa > Arthropoda > Malacostraca > Isopoda > Armadillidiidae > Armadillidium > Armadillidium nasatum. The sequence continues at coordinate 4,718 of SEYY01010095.1, forward strand.
ATATATATTCATCCTTTTGTTGGCATTTAGGGTATTTTGCTGAAGATGAATTATGTATTTAAGAGAATTTAGATTGTACATGAATTAAAAGAGAAACTGATTTGAGCATATTTTTTTTTCTTCTAAATAGATAAAGTACCACAACATGGCGTATGAATATTATCTATTTACAATTAAAATAATTCATAGTGGAAAACGTTTCCTAAGAGTTAAATAGCTTGGCCACACTGTTGGCCAAAGAAAATCCAAGTTACTGTCTTAACCTATATATATATATATATATATAATATATAATATATATATATATATATATATATATATATATATATATATATTATATATAATATATATAATATATATATATATATATATATATATATATAATATAATTTAAGAAATGAACCAAAGGAGGTTGAATATTCTGATTTCAAAATTTCTAACATGCCATCAGAAGATTTTAAAATTCATTTTCGATTAACAAAGCAACAGTTTGAGGTAAATTATTATTATTATTATTATTATTATTATTATTATTATTATTATTATTATTATTATTATTATTATTAATCAGCATTAGCATTATCTGAAAATAAGGTACATATTTTAGATTTGAGAAATAGGGATTTTGACAAATTTAAAACATTACTTGAAGATATTGATTGGAATACCGAATTTTTAAATCAAAATGTTTAAAATGTGGGAAATATTTAAATCAATTTTAAAGATTATCCAGTCCTAGTGCTTCACAATAAGGGCTCTTAGGGGCCAGAAGTTGAAAGCCTAATTGGTGGAGTAGAGAAATAAGAAGAGAGAGAGAGAGAGACATACACACTTTAAAAGGAGAGTTTTAGGAATGAACTCGAGTCAAGGTAATAAGAAGCAAGCAGAAATTAATCTATAAAGTGAACTGCAACAAAAACCTGAATTTTTGCTTTAGATTCTACAAATTTAACAATTTTCACAGCTGAAAGCATTGATGTAATTTCCAGTTTATTGAACAAATTGACCAATAAATCTGTAGATCCTGATGTCATGTATGGTAGACCTCAAAGGGAAGGTATTAATAGTGCCCGCATATGATTTGCATTTAATATTTAACAGATTTTACTTATTGTTAGGCTGCCTGATGACTGGAAAGAGTATGTTGTGCGTATGTACTAAAGAGGTAGTAAAGAGCACTGGTAAAATTATTGGCCATTTTATTTAATTTTAGAAATAAAGGTTGTAGAAAGAAAACATAAATTTGAATAGAGAAAATTTATCAGATAATCATATTGCATGACTCAACATGTCTTTAGGAAGGACACATCTTGTCCAACAACGTTAAATTGGATTTCATGTAATATAATACTAATTATGTTAACAAAGATCTTATTGATTTTAGATTTTTGGAAAGCATTTTATAAAGTTCTCCATGTCCATGCTGATGAACAAATTATCACAATGGAAAAGGTAGAATGTTTTCCAACTGGATATTACTGGCTGTGTAATAAAAGAAATGTGAAGTAATAAACATTCATAAATCACTGTGTTAGCTGGTAAATTGCGATGTTGCTCAGGGATCTGTGCTGGGCTCACTTCTTTTCTTGATACATGCGCTACAATATAGATGATTTGGATGAGTGAATAAAAAGTAGTCTTTACGTTTGCTGATGATACTAAATTGAATACTTCTGTTGTATGACAATAGGGCATGACTTGGATAAATTTCTTAGTTGGACTCTTTAAGTGGCAAATTATTTTGGGTTTAGTATCAGGAAGTTTAAAGTTCATTACATGGTAATTTGAATAAGAATGTTAATTGTGGCATAAATGGGAAATGGCTTAAGTCTGTTGATGTAGAAAAGGATTTAGGTATGATTATAGTCTTATAATATATATGTTACTCATGGAAGTTAGAAACTGTACTAACAAAATGCTAGATACCATAAAATGTAATGTTGCTTGAAAGAGTAAGGAGGTAATAAAGTGAGCTCTACAATAGTTATGTTTGAATATTAATTGAATAATTTTCACAAGCTTAGAGTCCTTATCGTAGAAAGGACCTTGATATACCTGAGGCAGTGCAATGAAGAGCACCAAGAATAATCTATGGTATTTGGAAGAAAATGGTGCATGTTTCTGTAGAACTAGAAAAAGAGATTTCTTAAAGGGAATATGATTCAATTTTTAAAACTTCTGTATTTTTAATTCTGTTGAGGAAAGGAATTTTTTCATACTGAACTATGATGGTAGAACTAGAAGTAACAATAAGTGAATGATTAACTGTGTTAGATTTTTTTGACTGAGTTGAATTATTTGTATTGTAATCTCTTAACCTAAATGCGTGTGTTTTAGGGACTGGTATGCTGATTATGGTGCTAAAGAAAAAGTATCTCGTGTGTTAAGATTTTGATTTTTTTTCCTTTGGTTGGTAAAGACCAGAGGCCAATCAAATTCAACCAGAGTTGGGAGTAAAATTCAAGAACCAGGGCCAAATTAAATGCCAATTTGTTCTTATTCAATAGGTTTGAAAGTGCGCAAGTCAGGAGAAGTTGAGTAAATAAATAAAGAAAGTGAGTTCCAGATTTTACCTGTGAAGTATATGTAAATAGATTATAGTGATTAAATCTTGAGTCCGAGAGCTAGACAGAGAAAGGATGGAACTGAATGAAATGCATGTCGCATGAGTCCTTTATCAAAGAAGGAGTTATTTGACTGGAGAATTGAGAAAAGCTCAGTAATACTGCTGTAATAGCGATAGTATAAGAAAAATACACAACAGTTCGACGGATAGAACAAACTTGGAGCGAGTTGATAAGATGAAAAACCCAAGATTCGACCTTTTTTGTGAGAAATACTATATACAGGGGCCAAGACACTCCTATAAAGGCCGCTATGTTATAAAGTAAATTTTTTTGAAGGTGCCTCAGAGCATTCACAATCAGTCTCTTATTTCTTCCTGAGACCTTTCAAGCGTGGTGCCTTCCAACCACTGGTTACTATCCTCATCTTCGTAAGATAAAATATGTTCCTTTCAAGAAAGGTCACAAGAAAAAGACATTACAGCAATATTAAAGACAAAGGTTTGAGGTGTTTTTTCAAAGAGGTTATAATTGTATGGCAAATTGTTATGTGGTATATTTTGATTGCTCTCGAAGGAGAGCCTGGATGTGGCAACTTATACGTTACCTTTACATCCACTTTTAAATTCCAATGCTCTCAGCTGTGGCTCCTCTTGTTGAGAGGGCACTTCTATGTTCCGCCTACTTGCCATTTGCTCTAGTGGTAATCTCCATCTTCAAATTCTTCTTAACATTGTATTCCCTTTCGATAATTATATTTTCTATGCACTGTGGGAGGATCTACCCTCTAGGATTTGCATGATGTTGTCAATCATAACCACGCAGCATTATTGAAACCTCCTTCATCTCCCACCTTCCTATTCATACAGAATTGGTGCAGGTTTATACAGACGCTCTAAAAGTGAGGGGTTTGTGGTTGCATCAGCTGTTTTGGGACAGCTCTGTCCCACACCCTTCCTCTTTTCCCCTCAACATTCACGGTCGAATTGGTGGCCATAATCCTGGCGATCACTACGATTATTGGCATTGATAGTTTGATACATTATCTTTTCCGACTCCACAAGTGGCATCCTGGCCCTTCAAGACCGTCAACTAGAAATCCTTTGGTTTCTCTTCAAAAGATCTATATTTACTGCAATCACGGAAAAAATTGGACTTTTTACTGGGTCCATTTCATATGGGCATCCAGGGGAACGAACTGCAGCTTACCACGCTGCCATTTTCAGGACAACCAGTACTTTATTTCTTCCTGAGACCTTGCAAGCGTGGTGCCTTCCAACCACTAATTACTATTCTCATCGGTAAGGATTCCTCACTTGATGGCAGGAATACTGTGCGAGGATTCTCACTGTGCCAATTGCGTAGTGTCAAACCCCTCGTGCAGGCTGTGTTGCATCGGAGAAGTGATTCTGACTCTCTTGTGTGTAGATCAACAATCTGATACATGGGCATCACAGGTCAATGGAAACCTCCCGGCTTGTCCTTTCTGCAGTTCAAATTTTTCTCTGTCCATTCTTCATCTCTTCGTTGACTGTGATTCACTGTCGGTTATAAGGTGCATGTTTTTCCATGACTTACATAACACCATTCTATTTTTGCTTTTCTTTAGAATTTGAAATTACTCCTTGAGATATAAACTTTCTCTGTTGCAAATTTATTCCGTTTTGACTACGTGTCGTCCCTACATAGGTATTTGATCCCAGAATCGCCGCAGTCTTGTGTGCAGTGACGTCAACTGTTCAAGCACTCAAAAAAATAAAAAATGTATATAAGCATAAATATAAAAAGTAACATAGGGTCCCAGGTTTAAAAATCTCAGAAACCCATTTTAGATTATTATTATTATTATTTATTATTATTGTTATTATTATTATTATTATTATTATTATTATTATTATTATTATTATTATTATTATTATTAATTATTAATTATTATTATAAAATTGCTAATATTTGTGTATTATTTTAACAGACACTCTTAACTGAAATAAAACCTGTTCACATGAAAAGCCCATCAATTTTGAGAGGATGGCCTCTCAAAAAATTAATGCTAGCAAGCTTATGGGTTCTCTCCTCACTAGAAAGCTACAGATCCATTGCTGAACGGTTTGGTACAGTTCAATCAGTAGTTTCTCGATGGGTTCATTATTTTACAAGACTTATTTGTTATGCAAAGAATAATGTTATTAAATGGCCTTCTGAAGAAGAAAAGCTTCAAAATGTTTCCCAATTTCTTGAACGAGGGTTTCCTGATACAGTTGGTGCTTTGAATGTTACCCAAATCACTATTAAGAAGCCAAAGGAGTTACCAGAATCATACTATACTGATAAAAAAGTTTATGCTATTAACTGCATGGCAGTATGTAATGCATCCAAGAAGTTTTTCTACGTGTATATCGGAGACCCAGGAAGCTACAGTAAAAGACGTACCTTTAGGCGTTCTGGAATAGGACATAAATTTCAAGAAAATAAAGATTTTCTTCAGCCGTATCACATTATTGGCGACAACGCTTTTCCTTTTAGTTCTTCACTTATGGTTCCTTACAAAGGTTTTAACGATTTAAATTATAGTCAAATAAGATTCAATGACAGACTTCAGTCAGCTAGGATGGTTATTGAACATGCCTTCGACTTGCTAAAACAAAGATTCAGGAGGTTACAGTATTTAGAAATGTATAACATAGATGACATAAGTTCAACGATATTGGCTTGCTGTATA